>CAUYQV010151897.1:0-10694 GCA_963574575.1 Galagoides demidoff
CCCTCACCTGTACCAATCCAAATCCTCCTTTACTAGTGAAATCATCAACCACCAATCAAGAATGTAACTTTACTAGTGAAATCACTAACCACCAATCGAAAGTGTACTCGTACCCTTCTTCCCTTTTTGCTTTCTGTACCCAATAAAAACCTCACACACCCCGGCTTCGGGGCTCAACCTCGGCTTGCAGGCCAGGAGAGCCCAGACCCGGGTCTGAATAAAACTCACCTCTTGCTTTTTACATCAGAGTGTGTCTCAGACTGTTTGCTGGGGCCATTTGGGAGAATTTTCGGGCATAACAATACTACATCCTCAAATCCATTTCCTATAAAAATTTTTACTTAGATCTGACACAGCAGCTGATATATCACAGAAGAGGATTGAGGATAGAATAAAAATTGTTTTAATGGCGTTAAGAGTCACGATTCTGATGAATGCTAAAAATGTCTTTGCCTCACTTTTTTGGTCCAATTCTAAGTGTGACAATGATATATATTTCTTAATCTGTAAGATACTGATACTTTGCTCAAATAGATACCTGCTACTTAAACAAAAGTGTACAATATTTTTGGATATCTGAATAAAGCAATTAGTTTTTTGTAAGTAATTTATTGAGATAGACTGGATGGGAAGAAACACGAATTATGAGAGGTCAGAGACATGCTCAGCACTAATTAGCAGGTGGGCTTCTGTCAGACCCGCAGGAGGCACCGCATGGGCATGGTCCAGCAATGCCCACATGGGTGTGGCTGGCCCCGTCTGTGTGGGCATGGTCTGGGCGTGCTCTGGCGGCGTCTGCATGGGCGTGGCTGGCCGTGAGGGTGTGGGTGTGGTCTGGCCATGTTTGAATCAGGTACCTGGATGCTGACCTCATTACCTGACTGTGGGCTAGAATAACACAACACAATTCATTTGCCAACACCTAGGTTAGCATTTGCATGGGCAAAGAGTCAACACAACTTTTAGAAATACCCAATATCCCCCTCTTATTGCTGAGTTACTAGAACTGTCCAAAAAGGGTTTCTATTGCAGATTTTACTCTGTCTCGCTTGCTTTCTATCAGATTGTTTCTCCTCCTATATTAGTTTAAAATCATTTTAATAAAATATCCATAAGCCTACTTCTATTTGAAAAAACACCTGACTAGCCATCAGTATGGACTGTATGTTACAACATAATCCTGCCTGGAGTTTTGCCTTTCTGCCCAGTTCACTATCTACCTTCACTTTTTCCTGATTCTCATACAGATGCTTGTGTGTGTTCAGCCCATGGAGTGATGCCCCAGAAAACTTAACAACTCAAACAGACTTAGTCACAGAATCAGGGCTTTCTTTTGGTAAAAGCCAATCTTCCTTGACCTATGTGTTTTAATGAATTAAGTTTGCAAAAACTAAATAATGTTTTGAATACAAAATTTTAGTTTATCACATTTTAATTATTTCCTTGAAAAACGTAAATCTATTTGTTCCTGACTGTGGACAGTAAGACTTGAAAGCAGAACACAGCCCCTTCCATGTGGACCCTCCTCGACAGCTGGAGAGCGACCATGAGGATCTTCCTACGGAAGTCGAGTGCAGTGAGCTGGACACATGGGCTCTGGCCAGACAACGAGCTGTCCTGGGCTGCAGGTGCAGGACGAGCACCCCAAACCCAGAAACCAGAAGCTTTCTGAGCACCAGCATGGTGCATAAGAGGGAAATTCTACACCTGACTTCACACGAAGGATCAGTCAAAACACAAGCACAGTGCTCCCCCAGAGGAAGAAGACCCTCCCAGCCCCCTCAGCTGAGCCAGCAGAGGGTAATGAGATGGCACCTGGGAGGCCAGACATGCTGACGGTTGTCCCCCCCCCCATCCCCACGTGGGCCAAGACCTACAGACATCACCCACTGTGTTTCAATGTGTTTGTCTAGTCTCTTTGGCATAAAGATACTGTCAAAAATGACAAAAAGGAAAAGAAAACCTATAGATATGCCTATGGGTAATGGTGATTTAAAACAAGAGAGAACTGGCAGTGCCTGTGGCTCAGTGAGTAGGACGCAGGCCCCATACACCGACCGAGGGTGGCGGGTTCGAACCCGGCCCTGGTCAAACTGCAACAAAAAAATAGCTGGCATTGTGGTGGGTGCCTGTAGTCCTAGCTACTCGGGAGGCTGAGGCAAGGGAATCACCTAAGCCCAGGAGTTGGAGGTTGCTGTGAGCTGTGACTCCATAGCACTCTACCAAGGGCAACAAAGTGAGACTCAGTAAGCTATAACCCAATTATAGCCCAAGAATCTGGGGAAAGGGGAAAGGGAGGGGTGGGGTGGGGCGGAGGGCGGTTGGGTGGAGGGAGGGTAATTCGTGGGACCACACCTATGGTGCATCTTACAAGGGTACATGTGAAACTTACTAAATGTAGAATATAAATAACACAATAACTAAGAAAATGCAGTGAAGGCTATGTTAACCAGTTTGATGAAAATATTTCAAATTGTATATAAAATCTGCACATTGTACCCCATGACTGCATTAGTGCACACAGCTATGATTTAATAAAGAAAAAAGAGAGAGAAAGAGAACATTTATGTTTATCTGTGGCGCAGAAAGCCGGCCACACAGCGTGTAAGTGGGAGCCACCTGGGGAGACTGTTGGGATGGTCCCCACAGTGACCTCAAGAAACAGAAAGACAAACTGCTGAAGGCCTTCGCTGAAAGTGACAAGCAGAAGTGAAGACAGAAAACAGTACATAAAGCTAAAAATGAAGATTTGGCCATGCAGGAAAGAGGGATCCAGTGTCCCTGGGAACACGTGCCACGGATGGCAGTGCAAATCTGGGAACAAGCAGAGCTCTGTCACAGGGAATGATGTTGAAGCAAAACTCCACGGCAAGTGAGAAAAAATGATGCGCGGCCCCCTCATATCCACAGAGAACATGCCTTCCCGGTCCCCCCAGGCAGAGGACGTGGCTGTCAGGAGTCCAGCTGGACTGCGAGGCCCCAGGGGGCTGGAGGACGTGGCTGTCAGGGGTCTAGCTGGACGGTGAGGCCCCAGGAGGCTGGAGGATGTGGCTATCAGGGGTCTAGCTGGACTGCGAGGCCCTAGGGGGCCGGAGGACGTGGCTGTCGGGGGTCCAGCTGGACGGTGAGGCCCTGCTGTTCACTCACCTACCCACAGAGGAAACAGCTGCAGCGCCCTGAACCTGCGGTTACGGCAGTGACGGTGAAGATAACCTCGTCAGTGCCGCGGAGAAATTGCTCTGGACAACGTGGTGAGGACGTGCGACGCGCTTACTAAAGGATTAACTAATATTTGTTTATTCCAGAACGAGAAATCACATCAGTTTATAAAATCAAAGAGAGAATCCTAAGACAAAAACCGCGGTTAATGCGACAGAGCCTCCGGAGGAAACACTGTTAGAGCGGCTTTCAGTGCTTCCTGGTCCCCGAGGCCCCCCTCCTGGTCCCCGAGGCCCCCCTCCTGATCCCTCACCGGCCTGCCATGTCCCCTCTCCCTGGGTTATAAGGACTTCGCGTGCAGCGGCCTCTCCTGGCCGGGTGCGGCACGGGTCGGGACAGTGACACCTGTGCCCGCTGCTTAGGGTTCCCCAGTCCCGGGAAGGGCCCTGCAGCATCACTGGGTGGCGTCGTCACCTGAACGCACGTGGTTTCACTTGGTGGCAGGTGACCGCCTTTGCTGTTAGTGCCTGTGCATGTCAGGAAGAGGCTGCTCCTCCGAGGCACACTGAGCACAGAGGATGCTGGTGATGCCAGACGGCCGCAGTGTCCAGGGGTGTCCAGAAAGTGACCCCTTTGTTTTCCATGGGTTGCTGTACACTAACTTTGTTTTATGCACAAGTCATTTAAAATACTGTGTAAAATTTCCTTCATGCCACATGTTAAGGAGCATGAGAAGCATAAATGAATTTCACGTTCAGATTTGGGTGCCGTCCCTAAGATTTTTAATTAGGTCGATCCAAGTATTTCAAACTTCAAAATCGGAAACATTTTCTGGTCCCAACCATTTTGAACAGAAGGGATACTCAACACCCATTTGAATTCTGTGGACCTGAGTCCCATCTGTTAAAAAATTAAAAAAAAAAAAAAAAGGATATTGGAGGAAGAAAAACCTCTCCATTTTTGGCATGTTAATCTTCTCAATTTAAAGACAAGTAACTATTTCTTTACTTAAATTCCCTAGGATAATGCCTGGCAGATGAGTGGTTAAATTCTAGTTTGAATATGAATATAGAAATTAATTTCTCTATAAATATATTTTTTCATTCTGAAAAAATCACCTTAGAAGAGAGACTAGAATTCTAACCATTCAAAGATTCAAATGTCTACTCTTTTTTAGACCATTCTTCCCCTCTGGCACTTGTAAGACTGAACATTTGTTCAGTGCCAGGAATGTATGACAAAGTGCTCTACAAAAAGCCGGCACTTCAGATCAGAACTGAGTGTATGACGCCTAACGGGAAAACAACCATCATTTTTTTTTTGGCTTGACAACTAGCTGTCTCATCCACGAGAGCAGCTGAAGAATGGCCAGACTGTGTGATGAAATACACGCTCCTCAATTACTGTTTTTTTCTGGAAAAACACTCATTTTTTTTAAAGTGGTAAATTGACAAAGGTGGCATGAAAAAGGCTCTTGGGAATATTGCCCTTAAAACAAACCCTCGTCTGGTTAACTCTGCAGCTACATGCTGAATGGAGGTATTTTTAAAATACTTTTACTATGTACATTCCTAACACTGCATTTAAACCAGAATCTATGAAATTCTTTGTTAATATAGGCCAAAGCCAAACAAAGCCAATGGTGATTTAGTAGATTTAATTATAAACCAGTTCCTCAGCCCTCTCACTCAGTGGAGTCATAAGTTACTGCTTTCTGTAATTTGTTTTGCCCAAAGAGTTTGGTGACTTAACCCAAACTCAGCAAGAATCCTGATGAAAAGATGCTTTCTTGCCTTAGTGTCTTTTATTCACCTTCCTCAATAAAAGATACTTTTAAAATTCAACAGTGCTCTCATTTAAAGACAAAAATAAAGGAATGAATCTCTGCAGGAAGAAATAATTGTAACAATCCAGAAACATTCCCCAGTGGAAGCTTCCCCATGCTACCTGATCAGTCCCAGTCCCACTGCGGGTACCCAGATGTGGGTTAGAAATCACAAGCCTTTCACCTATTTGCCGTACAGCACTGGGTCAGTCCATAACTTCTTGATCTTAACTGACTGCATTTCATAAAAGGTGTCGAATGTGTAGCAGGTGTTCCAGAAGAGTATTTTTATTAAAAGATTAAATTTCTTTTCCTTCCATGCAATATTCAATCTTAGAGCACAAACTCAGATGTTTCAAAAATATTCACTTCTGTGACCTCATTCAACTGAATTAAACTTGAATTTTAGCCCTTGTGCAACCAGGACAGCTGTTATTATTACCCTGACCCCTCTAGGATGACACCCAAATCCTGGAGGCTCGTGCAGTGCTGGTACCAAGAGAAGAAAGATCTTTAATCACCATTATATCACAGTCTCCCTGACTTTCTTATTTTCAAAGCTTTTAACAGTTCTTTATATTAGGAAAGTCTCAGCTTTTCTTTCCTGTGTGCAGGGAATACAGGGAACTGTTCAGTGTGGGGAAATAACGCCTGTAGTTTTCTCTCCAGGAGAATCACACACTGATTGCTGCCACTTTGCTGGGTCCTCAGCAAAAGGTTCTGAGACTTCGGAACCCATGGACTCACTTCCACCTGGAACCCCAAGCTACCTCCCTACATCTGAAGACCTTCTATCCTTCCACCTTCCTCATCCCTTCCTAGAGTTCTGGGGTTTGGGTCCTTTGTTTTGCGGGGAAGGGTTTGAGTCTCACTTTGTCACACTGGGTAGAGTGCCATGGTGTCATGATAGCTCAAAGCAACCTCAAACTCCTGGACTCAAGCGATCCTCCTACCTCAGCTTCCCGAGTAGCTGATGGTAGTTTTTCTACTTTTAGTAGAGATGGGATCTCGCTTTTGCTCAGGCTGGTCTTAAACCCCTGAGTTCAAGCAAGTCACCACCTCACCATCCCAGAGTACTGGGATTACTGGTGTGAGCCCCTGCACCCTGCCCAGATATGTCTTTTTAACTATGGTGAGAACACCTGACGTGAGATCTAACCTCTTTACAACCTCTTTGGTCATTTTTATGTCCTCTTTGGATAAATGCTTGTTCAAGTCCTTTGCCCATTTTGGGGGTTGTTGTTACCAATTGTTTACTGTTGAGTTGTAGGAACCTTTTATATTTTTACCATTCATTCCACAGATTGTCGTTTCACTCCATTACAGAAGATTTTTCATATGAGGTGGTTTCACTTGTCACTTTTTGCTTTCTTAGCTTGTACTCTGGAAGAAATTATCATCACAACCAATACCATGAAGCTTCTTTCATATGTTTTCTTCTAGGAGGTTAATAGTTTGGAGTCCTTTGTTTAAGTCTTCAATCAATTGTGAGTTGATTTTGAGTACATGGTAGAAGAGGTTCTGCATGTAGCAATCCAGTTTTTCCAACTGCAATTTTTGAAGAGACTAACTTTCCCCACTATTTATTCTTGACACCCTTAGCAAAAATCAGTTCACAGGTTCTGCATAGATTTATTTCTGCATTCTGTTCCAATAGTGTGTGTATATATATATATCTGTTTTTATGCAGCACAACAGTGTTTTAATTACTATAGCTTTGTTATACACACATCTTGAAATCAGAAAGCATTCTTTGTGAAGAAAACCTTTCTTCCCTCTCAAGACGGCTTTGGCTAGTAAAGGGTGTTCTTTAGTTCCATGTGAATTTCAGCATTTTTTCCCAGGCAGGAGCTGACATGACCCTGTTGTGTGTCTCCACTCAGACAAAGGAAACAGTAAGTCTCACTACGTTGAGGTCCTAAGGGTACTTTAGAGCTTCATATAAAAAAGCTCCACAATTCTGATATGAGGACAACTGATGCTAGGACATGCCAGAGGGTGGGGGGAGGGAGAGCAGAGAGAGGGAAACAGGGAGGGGATGGGGGATGGGGGTCATGGTGTGTGACACATCTCTTGGGGTGGGACACAATTATAATAGGGACTTTACCTAGCAAATGCAAGCAATGTAGCCTGGTTCTTTGTACCCTCAATGAATCCCCAACAATAAAAAGAGAGAGAGAGAGAGAGAGAGAGAAAGCTACAAAGTAAAAGGAGTAAAGGGGACCAAAGACCAAGAAAAGCACTGCATATTTTTATTTTCACCTGAAAGTATGAGAAGTCCTGCCGTCTACCCTGCAACCCACCCTGCCATCCTCCCTAAAACCCATCCTGTCATCCTCCCTACCATCCACCCTGCCATCCTCCCTGCAACCCATCCTGCCATCCACCCTACCATCCACCCTGCAACCCACCCTTCAGCCCACTGTGCCATCTACCCTGAAACATGCCCTGCCATCCTCCCTACCATCCTCCCTGCAACCTACCCTGCAACCCACCCTGCCATCCACCCTACCATCCTCCCTACAACCCTCCCTGCCACCCTCCCTGAAACCCATCCTGTCATCCACCCTCCCACCCACCCTTCAACCCACTGTGCCATCTACCCTGAAACATGCCCTGCCATCCACCCTCCCATCCTCCCTGCCATCCTCCCTGCCATCCTCCCTGCCATCCTCACTGCTATCCTCCCTGCAATCCTCCCGGCCATCCTCCCTGCCTTCCTCCCGGCCATCCTCCCTGCCATCCTCACTGCCACCCACCCTTCAGCCCACTGTGTCATCTACCCTGAAACATGCCCTGCCATCCACCCTACCATCCTCTCTGCCATCCTTCCTGCAACCCATCCTGTCATCCTCCCTGCCATCCTCCCTGCCACCCTCCCTGCCACCCACCCTTCAGCCCACTGTGCCATCTACCCTGAAACATCCCCTGCCATCCACCCTGCCATCCTCCCTACAACCCACCCTGCCATCCACCTTTATATACACAAGATAACAAACATTATAAGAATATTTTGGGCATTACAGTTTTCTCCTTTTTAAAAATGTATATACATTGTTTGGCACCCTCCGTATAACACTTATTTTAATGCCGTGGCATATATGTGAAATAGGTAGGAAAGTCACTTATATTCATGTTTTTATGCTGAAAATTAGCTTTTCAAGACATGTATTCGCTTGCTTTTTCATTTACATTGGAAAATTATTTGTTACAATTAAATGTTAGCTCAAAAATATACTGGGTTTTTTTTTTTTTCTATTTGAGGTTATCATTTCTAAAATAGTGTAACTCTGCCAGCAGGGATAATTTACCCATCCACATGAAATATTTAGAATGCTCAAATCCCTGCAACCAGAAGATGAAATTTTGTCGAGATCAATTAGGCCCTTCATCTATATAAAATATGCAACTGAATGTCAGAATTTGCTTGGTGAACATTTTTCTAGTGCATTAACACAAGATACATTTTTCTGGAGGTCTAAAATGTTAGTGTAGCCTCAGTTACAACCTAGCATTCACATTTTATTTTATTTTTACCCTTAGCAGCAGACTTCTTCAAACATCATCGTTAATCATCTCTAAGCTTGACCCATTTCCTCAATAACATCTCAGGACAGGTCAGCTCTGTTAGTATCATTTATGTCTTCTCAGAGCCTACAAAGCATCCTCCAGACACAAGACAGTCCAGATGTCTTAAATGTCACCATCTCCAGCTAGAGCCTCATGTGCCTGCAGCCAACTCACTTGACACACTGTTGAGCTCTAATTAACATCTGCTTCCCTGAGCAGGAGACCATATTGTGGCTGCCCCGACAGTAAGTGCAGTAAGAGGCGCCTTTCCCACTTCAGCGTCTTCACAGACCTCATTGCCCACTGGTCAGATCACTGTTTAAGTTGGTACAGGGTGAGTTTGACCTTCCCTGATATCAAGGTGGATGGTGGTCTATATAGTTAGATGTCAAAGAGATGGAGAAATTCTACTTGTTTTCAGGGAAAGGAGCAAGGGGTTGGAAGAGGGAAGGCAGAGAGAAAAGGAAAAGAAGGAGGGAAAAAGGAATCCCTGGAGGGAAGACAGATGGAAACTTGGTTTAAAGAAAAGTGTCTCCTGACATTGGTGTCCTGTCTAAAAGCTATATTAATTCAGTTTTCCTTGTTAAAATGAAGATCTCCATGCTGGAAAGTAATATTTAACATCATTTAGAAGTAATTATAGTACGGTTATAATTTTATGAGTTCTATTAAAGATAACCATTACCCCCATGGAAAAGGTGATAAAGAAGAACTATAGGCTACATGGTATGGAAACCTACAGGCTACATGATGAGGAAACCTACAGACTACATGATGAGGAAACCTACAGACTACATGGTGAGGAAACCTACAGACTACATGATGAGGAAACCTACAGACTACATGATGAGGAAACCTATAGACTACATGGTGAGGAAACCTATAGACTACATGGTGAGGAAACCTACAGACTACATGATGAGGAAACCTACAGCCTACATGATGAGGAAACCTACAGACTTCATGGTGAGGAAACCTATAGACTACATGGTGTGGAAACCTACAGGCTACATGATGAGGAAACCTACAGACTACATGATGAGGAAACCTACAGGCTACATGATGAGGAAACCTACAGACTACATGATGAGGAAACCTACAGACTACATGATGAGGAAACCTACACCTACATAGTGAGAAAAAAATCACTCATTTCACACCTTTACCAAGACTTGGAGACTTATTCTGTCTGTTTAGACAGAATCGTAGTTTGAACTAAAGTGTTTTAAACATTTAACACAGGGTTGGAAGCATATTTGACCCTGTGGCAGGTCCCCGTCAGGCTCAGCCAGCACAAGTTGAGACATAAGACGAGGACACCCTGAAATGTGGCACATCAGATATTGCCTCACATGGACCAGATAACTCATTTTTCACATCTACATGCCACTTTATAAGCACAGTAAATACTTAGTAATGAATAAAATATACTTTTAATAACTACTTAATTTATATTAACATAGTGTGGTATAGAAATAAAAAAATAGGTTTGAATCAGTCTGGGTCTGAATTCCAGGTCCTTCCCTTACTGACTGTGTGGCAAAGTTACAAACCCCACTGCATCTCAGTACCTCAGTGTTCTCATATGAGAAAGGAGCACAGTCAGCCTTCCATGTCTACTGGCTCCACACCAGGACACGCAACCACCTGCAGCCTGAAAATATTCAGGGGAAAAAAAATGAATGTGTGTCCACACTGAGCGTGTGTCCATACTGAGCATACATCCACACTGAGCGTGCGTCCACACTGAGCGCACATCCATACTGAGCACGTGTCCACACTGAGCGCACATCCACACTGAGCGTGCGTCCACACTGAGCACGTGATCACACTGAGCGTGCGTCCACAATGAGCGTGCGTCCACACTGAGCGTGTGTCCATACTGAGCACGTGTTCACACTGAGCGCACATCCACACTGAGCATGCATCCACACTGAGCATGTGTTCACTCTGAGCGTGCGTCTACACTGAGCGTGTGTCCACACTGAGCACGTGTTCACACTGAGCACACATCCACACTGAGCGAACATCCACACTGAGCGAGCGTCCACACTGAGCAAGAGAACACACTGAGCGACCGTCCACACTTAGCGATAGACAAAACTGACCACTAAAAAACACTGAGCAAACAAACAAACTG
>CAUYQV010151899.1:0-20356 GCA_963574575.1 Galagoides demidoff
ATAATTCTTTTTTTGAGACAGAGCCTCAAGCCATACCCCTGGGTAGAGTGCCATGGTATCCCAGCTCATAGCAACCTCTAACTCCTGGGCTCAAGCGAGTCTCCTGCCTCCACCTCCCAAGCAGCTGGGACCACAGGCGCCTGCCACAACACCCAGCCATTTTTTGGTTGCAGCCATCTTTGTTGTTTGGCGGGCCCAGGCTGGGGATTCGAACCGGCCACCTTAGGTGTACGTGGCTGGCGCCTTAGCTGATTAAGCCACAGGCGCCGAGCCCCAATAATAATAATCCTTTTTCTGAGACGGAGCCGCAAGCTATCCCCCTGGGTAGAGTGCCATGGCATCACAGCTCATAGCAACCTCCAACTCCTGGGCTCAAGCGAGTCTCCTGCCTCCACCTACCAAGCAGCTGGGACCACAGGAGCCTGCCACAACGCCCGGCTATTTTTTGGTTGCAGCCATCATTGTTGTTTGGCGGGCCCAGGCTGGGGATTCGAACCTGCCACCTTAGGTGTACATGGCTGGCGCCTTAGCCGATTAAGCCACAGGCGCCGAGCCCCAATAATAATAATCCTTAAAACAGTGATAGCTGATATTCATGAAAAGCTTACATTGGGCCAAGCCTTGTGCTGAGCGACTGTCTGTATTAACCCAAATAATAATACTACATCTCTCCCACAGGACAGAGCCCCTCGTAGGCCACAGAGCAGACCTGTGTTCAGTGCCAGTTCTAAGAGACAGGGCAATGGCTACTGAAGATAGCTTTTGAGCCTCCTCCATGGCTTTTTTTCTGTCTTTTCTTTTCTTTCTTTCTTTTTTCTTTTTTTTTAAAACACACTGAAGGTTTGCCAAAGGTTAAATTAAAAATTATTCCAGCTGCATTTATCTCAAAACTGCCAAACAGGACCAGTGCTCCAGCCAAAACTGCACTGTAGTTCAACATGACGGGCTCATCCAACACATCTTCCTCTGATCTTCAGAGAACATGCATCTTAGAGAGAAAAGGAATTTTGTGACAAAGCTATACTCACACGTCCTGGAAAACATGCGAGACTTTGCAAATATATAAAATCCACTCAGAGCAACTGAGGGGAGAATCAGTGTGTGAAAAGCAAAGTGTCAGAGCATAGACGCCATCTAACAGAGCTTCCATAACTATATTTTAAAGGAGGGAGGTAAATTTTAAGAAGGTCATTTCGCTCTACTTTGTTTTCTGAATTAGGGCATTAAATAAGTACACTTAGCAGAGCTGACACATCCTGTCTCACTGGCTTTTTTTTTTTTTTTTTTTTTGAGACAGACAACCCTTGGTAGAGTAGTATGGCCTCACAGCTCACAGCAACCTCAAACTCTTGGGCTTAAGCAATTCTCTTGCCTCAGCCTCCCAAGTAGCTGGGACTACACAATGCCCAGCTATTTTTTGGTTGCAGTTTTCATTGTTGTTTAGCAGGCCCTGGCTGGGTTCAAACCGGCCAGCCTCGGTGTATGTGGCTGGCGCCCTAACCACTGAACTACAGGCACGGAGCCTCCCTGTCTTATTAAAGTAAAAAAAGAATAGCATCTATTTTAAAGGATTGATATGTTTTATTAAATTCCTGTGGCTTTCCTAACTTGCGAGTATAAAATGTAAATCATACATCTGAAACACAGACTTGTGTCAGTATCCCGGTTAGAAGAAATTATCGAGTCTTCCTGGGGAATGAAGCAAATCTCCAGCAGAAACGTCCCTCGCCTGGGCCCTAACTCTGATCCCAGCAGCAGAGCAAACTGCTTTACAGATCCACAAAATGACTCAACCGGGCTCAAGATGTCTGCTTTGATATTCGGAACTTTAAAACTCCCTGACTCTTTCCCACCATAAATTGAAATATGGACTTTGCAAGGTATTGTGAGGATTATGAATGTTTGCGCACACACAAAAATAACTCACATGCAGTAGAGACACAAAAATATTTCACCCTCTCGTGTTCTAAGGCAAACACGTCCTTTCTATGAACCATCTCACAACTTCTTGCTCGTCTTCCCGAGCCAGGTGCGACCCTATTACTTAGGGGCCCCGCCCCGTTCCAAGAACACGTCTGAGCCCCCCTTTGTGGATCAAGGCTTCAAAGCTGGACTTCTCTCCTTCCCACCCACAAAAGTACTTACATCTTCACCAGCCCTCTGGTCTCACCTCAGGGTCAGTGTTCCTGATCTAGAACTCATGTCTTCCCTACTGGGTTTTATTTCTTCAAATTTCCTCCCCCTACAGTCCTTTCCCTTTGCCTACAAATAAGTTCAAGTATTCTGAAGTAAAAACTCCACTTTGGCTCCTCGCCTATGGCTCAAGTGGTTAAGGCGCCAGCCACATACACCTAAGGTGGCAAGTTCAAATCCAGCCTGGGCCCGCCAAACAAACAATGATGGCTGCAACCAAAAAAGTAGCTGGGCGTTGTGGCGGGTGCCTGTGGGTCCCAGCTACTTGGGAGGCAGAGGCAGGAGACTGGCTTGAGCCCAGGAGTTGGAGGTTGCTGTGAGCTGTGATGCCACAGCACCCTACCAGGGGGACAACTGGAGGCAGGAGACTCATTTGAGCCCAGAAGTTGGAGGTTGCTGTGAGCTGTGTTGCCACAGCACTCTACCCAGGGGGACAGCTTGAGGCTCTGTCTCAAAAAAACAAACAAACAAACAAAAAACCACTTCACCTTTTCCTCTCTCTCTCCCTGACTTCCCCCCTCCCCCACCTTCTGGTGCTAATTTTAGCTACTACATCATTCTCCAATGAATGAGTCTGCCTCTCTTCATCTCCATCACCAAGACCCCGGTCCAAGAGACGATCATTTCTCACCTGGACTCTTGAACTTTATTCCAAACTGCAAAATGTGATGCCATCTACATATCAGCTATTTCCTAATTGTCCTCAGACCCAAATCCTTGTGATTGAGAAGACATGGCACAGCCCCTAGGTGATCCCCTTGGCAATCCACCTTCATGGTGTTTGCGCCTGCTACCCCCATGGCCTGGGCTGTTCTGCTCTCTGCCCATTCCCAGCCACTGGAAATCTCTATTTCCAGCTCCAACTTAGGAGGGTTTATTCACCTTTCAGATCTGAGCCCCGATGTCCCATCCTCAGGGAGCCTTCGCTGGTCCCAGATCAGGGCATGTCTCTGTGCTCACACCACATGTCTCCCCTTTGAAGCCCTGATCCTTCATTTGTGCCATTATTTGATTAGCGCTCATCTCTGCCACAAGAGCCTAAGGCCCATGAGAGCACAGCCCTAGGTCACCTGCGTTCACATTTGTGTTTACAAGGAATGACCCGGTGCCCGGCCCTTCTTAGGGATTCAGGAAACATTCATTCTCACTGTCTAACATTAACCTCCCAGAAAGAAAGGCCAGACGAGCCATCCCTGCTCCCTCATTCCCATTCTCTGCCTACTGCCCATAGGTTGACCCTTTTAATCCACTTGACCTTGGGACACCACTTAGCCCCGCTGGCCACTCCCTCTGTGACTTTCCGCTCCTTATTCCTCTGGCCTCTTCCCAGGGCTCCTCTGTGTTTACTCTTTAAATCCTGACTCCCTCCACCCAAGCTGTGACCTTGCTCTCCTCTTCCCATTCCCTAATATCTTAGCCTTTGGACAGATACCTTTAGGGATCTGGTCAACGCTGTGGACAACCTCCATCACAGCACGCGAAGTGGAAATTCATGGGAAATCTGCTTGTAATTTCTGACAGCTACGGAGCCCTGAGTGCCAGTACCTAGGCTGTGCTGGATCCCAGTGTGGGACCCCCCCAGCCACCTTTGTCATCCACCCACTGCCACCTTTGTCTGCTAAATCTCTATTTCCAGCTCTGACTTCTCTTGAGCTCAAGTCCTGATTTCAAACATCTGGGTGCCCTCTCTTCCTAGATGTCCTGTGAAGACGGTCAACATATTTATTTATTTCCCCAAATCTGCTATTTTTTTTCTGCTTTCTCTCGCTCCAGCCAGCCATTGCCCCAAGCTCAATATCCACTGTTAAAGAATTCATACTGTTGCTGGGCATGGTGGCTCATGCCTGTAATCCTGGCACTCTGGGAGGCTGAGGAGGGTGCCTTGCTTGAGCTCAGGAGTTCAGCCAGAGCAAGAACAAGACCTCATCTCTACTAAAAATAGAAAAACTAGCCAGTCATTTGTGGCAGGCACCTGTGGTCCCAGCTACTTGGGAGGCTGAAGCAAGAGTATCACTTGACTTCAAGCGTTTGAGGTTGCTATGAGCCCTGACACCAAAGCACTGTAGCCTGGGTGACAGAGTGAGACTCTGTCTCAAAAAGAGAGAGAATTCTTACTATTTACCCATGCAGCTCTACAAAATAGCCCAGGATCCCCCCCCCCAAAGGAAACACTTTATTTTCTCAATCCAATTTTCAAATAATTTTTTTCCAAAATGCACTCAACATTTTTCAAATAAAAATGAAAATATTTTGCAATTTCAAAGAAAACTAATCAATAAATTGAGCTTACTTTGACACAAAGGACAAGTGAAATCATGTGAACAGTTCCCCCCTGCACCCTTCAATATTACCGAGAATTACCAAGGGTCCTGTGAAGAAGCTGACAGCAAACTCCTCGAGAAATAGGGAGAAAAAAAATGCTATTGGTTTGCCCCACGTCCCAACCCCAGCACTACGGGAAGCCCGCCCCCTGCTATATTCAGCCACCCCAATATCCCAGTTATTCTCCAAAACAGCCTCCTGGCTGCAGTCTGCCTGGCCTCCTCTCTGGCCCCATATTTCATCAAACACCCAGCTCTGTTCTAATCATTGCACCAGCCTGGCATTCTTCACTACTGTTTTGACTTTTCAAATTCTTCCTCAAGGCCCAGAATAAATGACTCACATATGGGTACTATGTCACCCGCCAGCTGCCCTCTCTCAATTCTAATATGAAGCAGAGCCCGAGTCCTACCTTTCCATCAAGGCCTCCCTCCCATCCAGTGATGTCAACAAACGCTTTGCCAGGCACGTGTTGTGTGAGCTTGGTCCCGAGTGAGGCCTGGATGTACTAGAATGGGGAGGAGACGAAGGGGAAAATAACGTGGCCTGTGACTGCTGGGTATTTATAGTCCAGCAGAAAATTAAAAAAAAAAAATACTAAGGCTGGGCCTGGTGGCTCACGCCTGTAATCCTAGCACTCTGGGAGGCCAAGGTGGGTGGATTGCTTGAGCTCAGGAGTTTGAGACCAGCCTGAGCCAGAGAGAGACCCTATCTCTACTAAAAATAGAAAAATTAGCCAGGTGTTATGGGGCACCTGTAGCCTCAGCTACTTGGAAGGCTGAGGCAAGAGGATTGCTTGATATTAGCCAGGATGGAGGGGGAGCACACTCTTCAGCATAAGAACAGAGAAGCAAGAATCCTATGTACTCAATTCTAATAGGAAGGAGTAGATGAGCTAACACAGGTAGGAGGGAGGAGAATGAGGGAGTAGGGGGTCGCAGTGTATGGCACACCTCTTGGGGGCTGGACACAATCCTGAGAGGGATTTTTACCTAACAAATCCAATCAGTATAACCTAATTCTTTGTACCTTCAATGAATCCCAAACAAGGGGCAGCGCCTGTGGCTCAAAGGGATAGGGTGCCGGCCCCACATGCCGGAAGTGGTGGGTTCAAACCCAGTCCTGGCCAGAAACTGCAAAAAAAAAAGAAAGAAAGAAAGAAAGAAAGAATCCCAAACAAGGAAAGAAACAAATAAACAATAAAAGGAAAAAAAAAAAGAGAGAATTATTGAGCCCAGGAGTTTGAGGTTGCTTTGAACTAGGTTGATGCATGACATTCTAACTGGGCAACAGAGTGAGACTTTGTCTTGAAAAGAAAAAAAAAAACTAAATTAAAAGTAAGTAAAATGCTAGGCCAAAAGACACAGGCTAATATTATAGGATAAGCGGAGGCAAAAAGTAATTTCTGAAATTGCATTTTATTTGTATTCCTTGGTGTGGGTTTAAGACTCTCCTGGGTTGAGCCATATCTGAAACTGGTTTGGAAGCATTCTCAGGATAGTAGCTGAATTTCACCTATCAACAGGGAAGCCCGGAGAATGGGCCTTTGAAGGGAGGAGAGGTGGGGCAGGGGAGGAAAAGTGGCCGCGGGCTCATCCTGTTTACTATCTTGAAATGAGATAACAAATAGCAGCAAGCCTCAAATTAGCCATAACCTTTCTTCGAGGAATTAAATCACTTACACACCAGAATATACATAGCAGAATTTTACCTAGTGATGCGTTCAATGGCCTTGGCTTTGGAAAATTCCTAAATTTGAAGTTGAGATCAAATGCGTCTTCGGCGATTTTTGAGTAGCAATTGGGGAATACAATTTAAGAACAATAAATGAAAGTAATGTTTGTCTAAACCCCACCTTTACCAGCCCGGAAAGGCGATTGATAGTGATATCAGATCAAGAACAAAACCGGCCAGGTCAAGCTGAGCCGGCGGGGCCACCAGACCGCAGTATCTGGCCAGCTGTTACAGTAGGTGGTTCACAAGCTCCTGTGAGTCACACAGGACCAGAGCGGCAGTGCTCCACCAGTACTGTAGGCGCTGAGATCCGGTATTTGCTTTTAGACCGTGGGAGCAAAAACTAACAAGGAAAATACAGCAGAACAGCTGGGAAACAAATTCCCTTCTGGCCTCCTCAAAAAGGGCGCCTGCCAAGTCATTTTCCGTCCTGGAGACAGGGGAGGTCTAGGAAGGATGTGTGTGCTCTCTGTCCTTCAAATGGATTTCTTTCGCCTCCCTGGAGCTCATGGATCACTTTCCACCCCCCAACCGATACACACCGCCAGAAATGATAGCAGCCTTCACTCCGTTTTGTATTTTTTTCATACCTCGCCAAACACTACCGGACAGAGAGTTCTACAAGCCTAAGAGATGCGAATTAACACGCACCCCTCTAAGAAACCAAGACATGTCACCCCAACACGCACTTCTTTGGCCTGTTTCCCGCTGGTTATTCAGAGAAGCTGCAGATCAAAAGAGCTCTGAAGAGTTGTCCTTTTGTCAAAGCAAGTTACATCTCTCTACATCAGTGAGGTGAACAGGGGGCACAGGCAGAGGCTTCCTCTGAGGTCCCTTCATTGGGAGCCAGGAAAGATGGACTCACGAGGACACTAAAGTTCTAACAGAGACCGTGGGCCACCAGCTCTCCTTTTTGAGGGCGGCTATGGGTACCTGCAGGACTTCATCTCAACCCTGCCTTTCCTCCCCTCCACCCCTACCCTGTACCCACCTGCCCCGAGGAGGGCCAACCTTCCCGCCCTTTCTTCAAGTCTCACGTTTTGGGTAGCCGCCAGGCACATGTGCATGGGATAAATTTGTACACCTTTTCTCCTGCTAACCTATCTGTTGTCAGTTTGTTGTAAGGACTCAAATTGTCAAACCTTCACAAGGCAGGGAAGGAAAATTCCCTTCGTCCCTACACCCCTCTCATGGTTTTAAGAGAGCCAGGAACAGCTTCCTTCAGCAATGAAACGCTTCTCTGGGAAGCATTTAGCCAGACTAGCCACAACCTTGTAGGATCAAAGTGAACCAGCCTTTGGAAGAAGGTCTGCATCTTAGAATCTACCTACCTACATTCAATGCTTAGCTGAAAGTAATGTTTTGACCAGGTAGTAATCTTTTTTTTTTTTAAATTAATTAATTATTTTTTGAGACAGAGTCTCACTGTGTCACCCTGGATAGAGTGCCATGGCATCACAGCTCACAGGAACCTCAAACTCTTGGGCTTAAGTGATTCTCTTGCCTCAGCCTCCCAAGTAGCTGGGACTACAGGCTCCTGCCACAACGCCAGGCTATTTTTTGGTTGTAGTTGTCATTATTGTTTGGCAGGCCCGAGCTAGATTTGAACCTGCCAGCTCTGGTGTATGTGGCCGGCGCCCTAGCTGCTGAGCTACAGGCACGGAGTCAATCAGGCAGTAATCTTTTTTAAAATCTAGCTCAGTGATGAATCCACTTTCTGGATACCAGCGTCTAACAGCACAGTTCCCTTTAGTAACATTAAATGTGCTGTCATACACCATCTTTTGTTTCAGTAACACTTTGCCCAAGTTGGGATGTTGGGTATCAAAAACACATATTGGGGTGTTCCTATGTAAAGGAAGTACTATTCTAGTAGGGAATATGCAAAACTTATAATCAAATCAAGGAGACATACACAAATGACTTATTTGTGTACACAAATAATGCTGTAAAAAAATACAGAAATCTTTTGATGATTCTTCTCCAGTTAGATTTCAAGCAGATGGCTTTCAGCATAGGCCTCGCCCTGAGGTTTCTTTACTCAGACTTATGCTGAAATAAGGACCAGGATGTTGAGCAGAGCAAAGTGTGGTATAAAGCTGCAGAAGAGAAAATGTAAAACTAATAACATCTTACTCATCCGAGAAGCACTTACAAAGTCACCTCTGCTAACTGGAACTCCACTGAGAAAAAGAAAAAGGGAAAGAAGAAGATATTTCAACAGTCAAAACAGAAGAGGCAGAGTTAATGCAGGTATGGGGGCGGGGCAGATGGAGGAAGATAGGACAGTTACCTGGAAGAGGAAAGTGAGTTTTAATAAAGGCCAGATGTGGAGGCTCACGCCTGTAATCCCAGCAGTCTGGATGGCTTGAGCTCAGGAGTTCAAGACCAGCCTGAGCAAGAGTGAGACCCCATGTCTACTAGAAATAGAAAAAACAGTTGGGTGTTGTGGCAGCCACCTGTAATCCCAGCTACTTGGGAGGCTGAGGCAGGAAAATCGCTTGAACCCAGGAGTTTGAGGTTGCTGTGAGTTAGGCTGACACCATGGCACTCTACCTAGGACAACAGAGTGAGTCTGTCTCAAAAAATGAAAAGAAAAGGAAGTTTTAACAAAAAAAAGTACATGCACTCCATAAGCAGATTTGGGGAGGGCAAACCAGTGCAGTCAAAAGGTCTAACACGCCCAGAAACCTCCAGCACCCCTGGCTCCAATAACCAGGAAAGCTACCAGCACATAGTAGGCCCTCAATGTGCACTCACTGATGAATGCTCCAGAGTAGCTGCTGACCCAGGGATGACTCAAGACCTCAATGAATAAATTGTATTTCATATAATTTCACTTAAGTGTAATCATAGGAGTAGAGTAACATCTTATCTTTTTTCCCCCCAAAAAAGCTTACTATACAAATAAATTTCTTATATAATGAAGCAAACATCAGACACGGACAACTTAATTCAGAGGTGTCCAACCTGTGGCCCATGGGCCGCATGCAGATTATTTGAGGATTGTTTTCCTTGTCTATTGGGTCAGATACCATGAAAAGGATGCACAGACCTTTTTTTTCTCTTTTTGCTCATTACCTGTCCTTAGTGTTTGTGTGTTTAATGTGTGGCATGAGGCCTCTCATTCTTCCAACACGAGGCAGAGACGAAAAAGGTTGGACACCCCTGACGTAATTGGTCCTAAAACAGAATCTTGGTTGTTCTGCAAAACTTGCAGTCCTGCTGGGCCCCCGTGGAAATGGCCAAATGCAGGGTTCTGTATGGAAAGGCAATTTTAATCCATTCTTTTGGGGTGACAGGTGTATTTCTCTACTACATATAGAAAGGAAAGGAAATTGCCCTCTTGCAGACCACACTACTCATTTTCCTTCATTTATTATTGGCCTGTGCTGTTCCCTGCTGTGTCTCGGCCCCCAGGGGAGCGCCCAGCACAGAGCAGGGGGCCAATAACCCAACAGAGAGACAGGAGAGTGATGTTACGACTTTCCTAACCTGACAGTAGTGACAGGCCTCTCCAACGCTAGGTGAGCTGTGCTTGGCGGGCGCCGGGGTGCAGAGAAAGCAGGCGACGTGTGCTCCTCGCCGCGTGGAGCTCCCAGTCTGATTTAGACCAGGAGACGCCAAAATACAGCAAGTGTCAGGGAAGGGGGTGTTCAGGGAGGAAGCTCATTCCAAGGACCCTTCGTGTACTCTAAGGGATCAGGAAAGGACCATCACCAGGAAGTGACATTTAGATTGAGACCCACATGACAGCACAGTCTCTGGGCAAAGAGAGAAAAGAATGTTCTAGGCAGAGGAAAGAGCTGGGGCTCTGTTCATTCATTTAGGTCTATGATTGGGAGATCTGAGCCCCAGGTCCTGAGACCACAGAAGAAGCTCTGCGTGGCCAGAAAATAGCTCGGAGGGTGGAGGGCAGAGGGCAGAGGGCAAGGGCTGGGGAGAGTTGCCAGAAGGTGTGGGGGACGGGTCTGGTCCTGGCAGGCAGAGCAGGGCCACCGGCTTTATTTCTAGGCAGCGAGAAGGGCTTCAAGTTGTGGAATGGATCCTCGGGTGTTTTGATACATTCCTGGTCACAGCAGTTTCTTTGTAAAATTCCCAGTCAACCACGTGTTAAGATATTAGAGGTGCTGAGTGATTCTTTAGGATAAGCAGCCGAGAGACAAGGAGGGGGGAAAAGAATAAAATAGGCTGAATTGGGAGTAACGAATCGGGGTACAGCTGTTATGTGAGCACGTGGTTGGCCGGGAATTTCATGCGGAAACTACCCACGTTACTGGGAAACTGGTGACTGGGCAGCAACACGTTAAAACAAACATTCGCTCTATATTGTGAGAAGGGAGTTGGAGGGAGACAAGAAGGATGGAGGGGGATGAGTCAGGAACCGGGGCTGACAGTGGCTTGGACGAGGCGGCGAGAGCAGGAAGAATGTCCCAGGAATGCCGTACGGTTTATACAAAAGCACCTCCCTTACTCAGGCCCTCTGTGCTCCTGGAACTTTCACTATCAGAGTCATCCAACAACTGAAGAAAGAGGGAGGAGAGAGTTGTCTATGAACTACAATAAAAATGGAGCTACTGTTAAAATTTTATCAATTATTTTTAAAACATTGCAAAGTATGTTATTTATTTTGCAGGAACAATCCAGACAAAATACTTTACAGTACTTACCAAATTACATGTGCAACTAACAAAAACTAAAACTGGCTCCTTGATGTTGTCGAGGAAGATAGAGCCCCGTGGAGATGTTTTATTCCACTTTACAAAAAATGAGGGCATTGAAGCTCAGAGAGGTTAGGTAACTTCCCCAAGGTAACACAGCTAAGAAGTGAAACTCAGTCTTTCAAAGACCGAACCTGATTTCAATCCACTGACTTTACCATGGAGCACCCACTTCGTGTCTGGTCAAACTCTGACATGTGACCCCATCTGATTTGATGCTTCATTCAGGAAGGAAGATACTGAAGGAAAACAGTATCCTTCACCCCAAAAATACATATTTTAAGCTAGAGGTATTTGGGGTGCAGCAGTCACAGAAAGGGCTGTTGTGCTTTCACCTGTAGTGGGAATTAAAAACTCCTGTGACATCGATGTGGCGTGGTGGTAGTGGCAGTGGCAGTAGGGTTCTGTCTTTCCTTTCTGCCTGGACACAGAGAGACAAATGCCCCTTGTCCATCAGCCCAGAGCCAGGGGGATCCAGGAACCAACTTTCCTGCCTCCCTAAGGCATTCCTGCTTTGGGAGCCTGAAGCTGCGTCTTCCCTTGTCACAATTTGTTGTCCTTTGTGAGGCAAAGGAATTCTAAGCCACCATTGCTAGAGATTTCTCCTGAATGGCGGGCCCAGCAGGTGCTAAAATAAAGTTGCCTGCTTTTCTCTTGTTATTTTGTTATAGAGGTGTCCCAGCTATGAATATTTAATTGGGTTGAGAAAAGAAATTACGTTTTTCTTCCCTTCAGGATTTTGAAAAACCACTTTTGCTTGTTTACTGAGGTTGCGGTGTGTGCCCAGAGCCAGGCCCTGGGACGTGGTGATGGATAAGACCAGGCCGTGACCGCAAGGGGCTTGTGGTCGGATAAACACACAGTGATAACTCCTGGCACACCTGAGGAGCACAGCCCAGACTCAGCGTAGGTGTAGGGGCAGGGGAAACTTAGAGGAACCGTCCTCGAATTACCGAGGTAAGACTCTTCCCAGTGACTGCCAAAACCTCACTCCACAATGAATTTCCAATTTGGATGCCCTCTCCTGCCTGTCTCCTATACTGGCTTTCCAAAATGGTAATTACATACTACTTTTGTAAAGAGCTTTAGCATGCACAAAGCGATTTTGCACAGAGCATCTCACTGGCTTCCCACCACAATCTCAAGGAAATGGACCAGACAGTCCTTACTACACAGCGCCCATTGCACAAGTGAAGAAGATGGGGGCTCGGAGTGGTTACTTTCCCATGACTGATAAGGACAGTCCTAAGCCTAGATCAGCGGTTCTAGGGTCGCGACACACAGGAACTGTATTAAAGGGCCACAGCATCAGGAAGGCTGAGAACCACTGGCCTCTAGATGGATCTCAAGTCCTTAGACTTCTAGTCTGTGGCTCTTTCCCTTAAATCACAAATTTCTCATTTAATGTACATTCCAGGTTCATTCCTCTCACCGGTGACTCTGCCGCTCTCCCTCCTGGTCAGTTCCTTCTCTCCCTTTTCCTTTCATACACTGTGTGTAGCTGGGACAACTTCCAGGATAATACACAACATTCTTCATAAACAAGCTAGTGCTCAGTAGGTCAATCCCTAAAGGATCCAAATAAATTCAAAATAAAGCTACTGCCATGCCGGGCGTGCTATAGACGAACTAAGAACCTTCCCAGCGTGAATTTTGTTTATAGCATTGAAGGAAAAGGAGGGAATCCAGAATGAGCAGGGCCATTTACTCCTTTTCATCTGTCCCAGAACGAAATGTACTCTTGAACACGAGGAGGACATGTTGTTTTTATTTAATTAATTAGTCACAGGTTAAACGAAGCAACTTAAAAAAATATACATGACTGCAAGGAGATATCTACACACGGACGGACGCTGTTCGTTGGAGAAATAGAAGCAACAAATCCCCAAAGGTGAAAAGTAGGAAGATGACGTGAAAGTAAAAGCTTCAGTATCACTTTTACTGAAGTGATCTCACAGAAAATGTGAGATCACAGGCAATAAAAGGATCTGCGTAAACCAAAGATGAACACTCAAAGATTTGGGAGCTCAGTCCCGTGTCTAAATCTGTTCCCCACGTGACCCTGGGCCTCTGAAGGTCAGTCCCGCCGCTGTCATGATGCCCGGTCTTAGGGGTTACTAATGCAGGGCCCCCTTGTCTCACTTTCTGATCCTAGAAAAGTCTAGAATTCCCATCCGAGCTTGCAGCCAGATCTAAAGCCCTTTTCTCTTGAACAAAGGAACAGCCATCCCCAAAACCCAGTCCAACCTGAAATACCAGATTTCTTAATGAGAAGTCTGCTCCCAGCTCCCATGCCGCGTTTAACCCCTTCGCTCCCTCAAGTCCTTAGGAATCTGCCCTCAAACATCTTGAAGGTTATTTGACCTTAAAATATATATATATATATTTTTTAAATAAATATATTAAATATATATAAGGTATATATTTTAAATTCAAATAACTTTCATGATATAAATATATATAACATATCTCTCTCTAATGAAAATCCTCATAGCTAAGTACTTTTTGGAGGTAAGTATGCATACCTTTCCTTTGTACACACAAAAGCATTCCAAAGAGTACCTGTTATAAAAATTATATGAAGAGGCTCAGTACCTGTGTCTCAAGCAGCTAAGGCGCCAGCCACTTATACCTGAGCTGGCGGGTTCAAATCCAGCCCGGGCCCGCCAAACAATGACGGCTGCAACCAAAAAATAGCTGGGCGTTGTGGCAGGCACCTGTAGTCCCAACTGTTTGGGAGGTGGAGACAGGAGACTCGCTTGAGCCCAGGAGCTGGAGGTTGCTGTGAGCTGTGATGCCACAGCACTCTACCCAGGGTGATAGCTTGAGGCTCTGTCTCAAAAATAAATAAATAAATACATAAAAAAATTATATGAAGAAATAGTATCACCAATTATTACAAAGTTATGTATTAATCTTTCTATTTCATCTATCTCTTTGGATAAAAAAGGAAGTTAATAGTGCTGATCATGTCTCAAAATGATCTATCATCATCAAATTGTGAGTTGGTTCACAGAGTATGTCACACATCTTAGGAAAGATACCCTACCTAAAAGTCTGTTATTAATTAAACTCTGTACACCCCCATACAGCAAATAAGAACACTGCGTTCCACCTGAGTTCCTTTGATTCCAATTGTTGATATCCCTGTTGAAGTCAGACTTTAGAGTTTAATGTCTTGGGATTCTTCTAAATACTTGATACAGACAATTAAAACCTATTAGATAGGAAAAGTTTTGGCTATTAAAAACCTTGGTCAGAAAAATTTAATGGAATTTGGAGCACAGTTTTTTTGTTTGTTTTTGTTTTTGAGACAGAGTCTTGCTTTGTTGTTCTTAGTAAAGTGCCAGGGTGTCATAGCTCACAGCAACCTCAAACTCCTTGGCTCAAGTGATCCTCTTGCCTCAGTTTCCCAAGTAGCTGGGACTAAAGGTAAGTGCCACAATGCCTGGCTATTTTTGGGAGGGGGTTTGCAGTTTTTGGCTGGGGCTGGGTTTGAACCTGCCCTCTCCAGCATATAGGGCCAGAGCCCTACTCCTTTGAACCACAGGCGCCGCCTGTGCCCAGCTATTTTTTACAGACAGGTTCTCACTCTTGGTCAGGCTGGTCTTGAACTCCTGAGCTCAAATAATCCTCCCACCTCAGCCTCCCAGAGTGCTAGGATTACAGATGTGAATCCTGGTACGTGGCCCCTTGAAGCATAAATGTTTTACTAAAAACTAATAAATTAAAGATATTCAGATGAGAGAAAAGATGCATCTTTTTTGTTTTACTTTTCTTTCTTTCCTTTTTTGGGGGGAGAGCCTTGGAAAATTTCTAAAAAACAAGACTAACACTGTCTTACTCACTGACAGCAAAATATAGAAGAAATGAATACTCAGATCCTGTTGGTTAGGGTGTAAATTAGTCTAACTTACTTGGAAGGTAAGCTAGCAATTCATATCCAGAGATTTATTTGTTTCCTGTGGCCTAATAATTCTGCCATGATCAATTTGTTCGAAGAAAATAATTAAGATGCACAAAAAGTTTTTGGTAAAAAGTTGTTCATTCAGCATCATTTATAATAGTCAAAATTAGAATTGGGTGGAGCACCACAGCTCACACCTGTGATCACAGTGCACTGGGAGGCCAAGACAGAAGGATCATTTGAGGTTGGGGCTTTGAGATCAGGCAGAACAAAATCCCAACTCTACAAAGAAAAAAACAAACAGAAAAATCAGCCAATCATGCCAGCATGCACCTGTTTGGCCACTTGGGAGGCTGAGGAAGAGGATCACTTAAGACCAAGCGTTTGAAGCTGCAGTGAGCTATGATGACATCACTGCACTCCAGGCCAGATGACAAAGGCCCTGTCTCAAAGAAAAACAAGAAAACAAACAAAAACGTAGAATCAACTCTGCATGGGAG
Organism: Galagoides demidoff; assembly: GCA_963574575.1. Taxonomy (NCBI): domain Eukaryota; kingdom Metazoa; phylum Chordata; class Mammalia; order Primates; family Galagidae; genus Galagoides; species Galagoides demidoff. The sequence goes on from CAUYQV010151899.1 coordinate 15,378, forward strand.
GACTGAGAAAATAAGCTGCAACATTAGGACATTAGGAGTCTTTATTTCTCACATCTAGTCCACCTAGGTACTTTATTCAAGTCACATAATCCATGCACTGGGCTCTTCAGACACAGACTAGGTTAGTTTAATGAAATGATAATGATAGCTCTGCTGTGAACGTCTAAACAATAAAATTTGTGTCCAGAAAAAAGTGGGTAATCTATGAATCCTTCTAGGCTCTGACTAAAATTACTAAAATCTAAGAACTGCATTAAAATATTCTTCCCAATAGACCACCTGGGAAGGCCTGGAGCCACGGGTGTCCCTGGATGAGACGGCATCATTTTTCCTTTCTGATTTTGGGCTCATTATGGTATCTAGCGGAGCTCAAGAAGGAGGCGTTTGGAAAATTTAAGGAGCATTTCAAGCAAAAGACTTTGGAACTTGGACTCCAGCAAATTTCTTGGACTGAAGTGAGGGGGGAAAGAAAAATCAACCCAGGAAGAACTGGTCAACCTGCTCGTCCAGAATTATGAGGTGCAGCAAGTGTGGAAGGTTACCTTACAGGTCTTTCACAAGATGGGTAGGCAGGGTCTCTGTGATAAGGTTGGGAGACAGCACGCAGGACACAAAAAGATCTATCAAGCTTACATCAAGAATAATTATTGCAGCCCAATTCATAATCGCCAAGTCATGGAAGCAGCCCAAATGCCCATCCACCCATGAGTGGATTAACACCTTGTGGTATATGTATGCCATGGAATACTATGCAGCCATCAAAAAGGATGGAGACTTTACGTCTTTTATGTTTACCTGGATAGAGTTGGAACATATTCTTTTTAGTAAAGTATCTTGAGAATGGGGGGGGGAAGTATCCAATATACTCAATACTATTATGAAACCAATATATAATCACCTACACATTCATATAAATGATAAAACACAACTATAGTTCAGAAGGAGGGGAGAGGAGGGAGAGGGGAGGGGAGGAGGAGGGAGGGTATTTGGTGGGAACTCTCCTATTGTGCACAGTGCTATGGTACATTTCCAAACTATTAAGAGTAGAATATAAATGTCTGACCACAATAAATAAGTGAGGTGATGGTTCTGTTAATCAGTTTGATGCAAGCATTCCACATGGTGTATCAAATTCCACATTGTACCCCATAAACGTACAAGTTATGACTTAACTTTTAAAAAGTATAAATTCAGCAGCCTTTGCACCAGCAAATCTTTTTTTTTTTTTTTTTTTTCCCAGTTTTTGGCCGGGGGTGGGTTTGAACCTGTCACCTCTGGCGTATAGGGCCAGCGCCTTACTCCTTTGAGCCACAGGTGCTGCCCTGCACCATCAAACCTATCATTGGCTTTCATGACTGTTTTTGTCAGGAAGTCAGACCAGAAGAACCCAAATATTTGCACCTCTTCTGTGCTGCCAAGGAGACTGAGCAGCAGTCACATACAACGGTCCTCCCAGGAGCACAGAGCTTCGGAAAAGCAACTTTCCTAACGAAGCTGATCTTGGGCTGGGAGGAGGGCAGCCTCTACCAGGCCAGATTCCTGTACGTATCTACTTCTGCTGCCGAGAACGGAGGCAGTTGAAGGAGACGAGCTTGGGGGAACTGATGTCCAGGGATGGGCCTCACCCTTCACCGGCTCCTATTGCAGAGATGGTGTCCCACCCAGAGACACAACCTTGTTGGTCATCAATAGCTTTGAACGGCGGAAAGGTTACCTGAGCAGGCCTGAGTCGGACCTGTGTGGTGCCTGGAGGAAGAGGCAGCAGGGTAGGAGGGAGACGCCCCGGAGGCGGCGCTGTTCATCGCAGTCATGTGCCCGGTGGAACTTCAGGCTTGGCTGGCGGGCCCAGGACTACAGCTACCTGGATTCAGGGAGGGGGACAGAGAGCTCTATTTCCACCACTTACTTTCAGAGAAGAATAGAGCCACAATGCTTTCCCTTTTGTGAGAGAGGAGCACAGGTGTATTCCCTGTGCCACACAACCCCCCCCACCAGGTGCTGGGTTGTGGACACCTGTATGAAGCAAGAGACGGGGAAAGGCAGACATTTGGTCCTCATTTGCCGTACACCTCTGTACTCTCATCATGAACTTGTTCACGCCCAAGGGCACCAGTTGTCCAAGTCAGCAGAGCCGGGTCCAGAGGACAGGCTGTGCTCCCTGGCTGCAGAAGGCATGTGGACCGACGTGTTTGAGTTTAATGCCGAGGATTTCAGGAGACATGGGATAGGGGGCTCGGACGTCCCTGCATTGCTGGACACCAACAGGCTCCTGAAACGCAGAGAGCTCACGTGCATTCTCAAACACGCGCAGCCAGGAGTCCTGTGCCGCCACCCGAGGAGGCGGCACCGTCCCAACCCAGCCCTCAGATGCAGAGAGACGCTACTAGCTGCTCCTGTAAAGAAAGTACCTTGGACTTGGAGAATTTTCCTATTTGGCTTTTTTAATGAAAAGGAACAAGCAAAGCTTGACACAGTTTTGGGCTTCCTAAGAGATGAGGCAGCAATTTCTCCAGTTTCTGGAGAACCTAGATGAACACGAAGGTTGTCAGAGCGGCCGGATTTCTCGGTTTTATGTTACTGTCTGTTCGAGATGTCAGATGAGGCCTTCGGGAGGGCAGCAGTGAATTTCCTCCAAGGCGTCAACTTTTCTGTCTTTACAGACTCGAGCTGGTGGTCCGCACCTATGCTGAAAATACCGCTGCTCTGGCTCGAGGAAACTTCCGTTTCCAAATGTCAGTGGGCACGGCTCAAGGTCACGTTGCAAAGTCATTCACGGGCATCACGTTTTCTATGTGTTCACGACCGATGAGCGCGTCAAAGAACTGGAAATAATAAGGCCTGACTTCTGCCCATCCATTCTGATGCCTCCATGCCGTCCGCTGAGACATCCCCAACCACTGTGAACAGCTTCAGCTGACTCTGTTTCCCTTTCTGGGGGAAGTGGTGTTTTCCTTGAGGTGCTTTGTCACAGCCCAAATTTGAAATACCTGACCCTCTGAGATGTAAATCTCTCCTGCGTTGGCATGGAGCTGTTTTGTACAGCCTCAAAATGGTCAATGTAGAAGAATTAGCGTTGTCTAGCTGCTTCCTCAGGAAGCCTTGCTGGGACTTCTTCCATGAAGCTCTTCTTTGTTTAAAAAAAAAAAAGCCTGTGCTATCTGGCCCTCAGCATCAACAGCCTGCAGGATGAAGGGCTGAACGTTCTCCGTGCAGCCCTGGACACCCAGACTGCTATCCCTGGTCACGGGGCCTGGCAAATTGTTCTTTCACTGCTGCAGGCTGTTCTTACCAGCGATCAAGAGCTGCCAAGTGTGCAGGTTGGGCTCAACAAGACAGGAGATGTGGGCGTGAAGCGCTGACGCGTCCCAGCTGCCACCTGGAGACCCGCGGGGTGAAGCACGTGGGCTGCCCAGCAGCGGCTGCAGGGAACTCTTTTCTGCTCTCACCACCAGTAAGACCCTGTGGATACTGGGCCTGACCCTGAACGCCTTGGACCATGCGGGGTGGCTGTGCCCTGTGAGGCCCTGTGAGATACTCACAGTGTCCCCTGTAGGTTCTTGGGCTGGAACAAACTAGACTTGATAAGGAAACCCAGATGTCTCCCACCTGACAATCACAGGCATCTGACGAAGCAGAGACGGGACCGCGGGGGTGGACATCTGACTCAGGGTCACCCGAGCAGGCCCAGAATCCGGGCGTTTACTCAGGCCATCCTGTATCCACATATCGCAAACCTCTGACGCTCCAAGATGTGATCTTTTTCGTACCCCATTCAGTGTTTGATTTCATAAAACATGTGTTTTTATTTGCTCTTTGGCCTTGCATGAGCCACGGAAAGACCTTTGTGGTAAAATGTTTACCCTGACTCCCAAAGACATTTTAAGCACTGAATAAAGTATTATATCTTAAAAAAAAAAATCTTCCCAAGAATATATAATTCCTTTATTTAAACTTTTTATTTTCCTGAATAAAAACTCTACCGACAAATAACAATTTGTGATAACCGATTTTACATTATCCAATTATGTATTTCACAGGTGAATACAGCAATAACATAACTAAAATATTTTGTAAAGTCTTTTCTCAAAATCTTTGTAGTTCACATAATGGCTTCCTTAGAATGAGAAAAGTGCTCGATAAATATTAACTTGTCACAATCAGTGTCCCAAGAGTTTCACAGGCAATAAATCTCTAAATCTTCCCTACAGCCCCGTGGCATGGGCACTGTTATCATCCCATTTCACAGATGAGCAAATTGAAGTAATTTGCCCAGATAACCTAGCTAAGAAATGGAAAAGCTAGAATTAAAATCCAGGCAGTCAGCATTTAGAGCCTGAGGTCTCAACCACCATGCAATACTGTTATTAAAATTAGATACAAATTACTAATTTAAACTCTTGGGCCCTGGATTAATATTTAGAATGCATTGGAAATTGTGTTCAATAGAAGCAGGGGAGGAAGAAAAGAGCTTATCAAGGAAGGTTTAGCAAGAAGGTGAGGATACTGCGGACAGGTTGGGGAAGGATATTCCAGGAGAAAGCACAGCGGCTCACACCTGCAATCCCAGCTACTCAGTGGCTGAGGCAGGAGGAGCACGTGAGCTCAGGAGCTGAGGTCGCTGACAGCTATGATCAGGTTATGGGTGACAGACTAGGTTCTATCTCTTAAAACAAAAAAGAAAAAAGAGGCTCGGCGCTTGTGGCTCAATCGGCTAAGGCGCCAGCCACGTACACCTAAGGTGGCGGGTTCGAATCCCCAGCCCGGGCCCGCCAAACAACAATGATGGCTGCAACCAAAAAATGGCCCGGCGTTGTGGCGGGCGCCTGTGGTCCCAGCTGCTTGGGAGGCGGAGGCAGGAGACTCGCTTGAGCCGAGGAGTTGGAGGTTGCTATGAGCTGTGATGCCATGGCACTCTACCCAGGGGGATAGCTTGAGGCTCCGTCTCAAAAAAAAAAAAAGAAAAAAGAAAAAAGAGAAGA
>CAUYQV010151900.1:0-18352 GCA_963574575.1 Galagoides demidoff
TGGTCCCAGCTACTTGGGAGGCGGAGGCAGAGGCAGGAGACTCGCTTGAGCCCAGGAGTTGGAGGTTGCTATGAGCTGTGATGCCATGGCACTCTGCCCAGGGGGATAGCTTGAGGCTCCGTCTCAAAAAAAAAAAAAAAATTTCAGATTAATGGGAAAGTACAAACAACTAGGTTGCAATATTTGCATATGTTAGATAGAGTCCCTCTTGTAGTTGTGTCCCACACCCAAGAGGTGTGCCATATACCCCCCATTGTGCCCATTAAGTGGGAGCACACCACTCCCCCCACTTCCTCCCTTCCCTTCCCTTCCTCATCCCCCCAACTTGAATTAAATTGAATTTTTCCTCTTATATGGGAGTGTGTTAGTTCACCTATTGGCTTCATATTAGTCCTAGGTACGTTGGATACTTGCTTTTCCATTCTTGTGATGCTTTACTAAGAAGAATGTGTTTTTCAACCCCATCCAGGTTAATACAAAAGGTGGAAAGTCATCATCTTTTTTACGGCTGAATAGTATTCCACGGCAGTATACATATACCACAGTTTGTTAAACCATTCCTGGGTTGATGGGCATTTAGTTTGTTTCCACATCATGGTGATTGTAAATTGAGCTGCAATAAACAATCTAGTGTAAATGGCCTCATGATAAAATGATTTTTTTCTTCTGGGCAGATGTCCAGTAATGGGATTGAGGGATTACCAGACCTCTTTGAATCTCGGTTTTTCAGTGTGTTAATTAAGGATCACACCCCTATTCCTTAGGCTATGAGGGAGATACTGGGCATCTGAGGGTTCCCAGTGGACATTCTGCAGGCTGCCCTTCCCATCCTCACTCAAAGTTAGCAGTAAGAAACTCACGTCTTTCAATGCCTTTTAAAAACATTTTCCTTCTCTTCATTATTCCTTGGAGAAGGTTGTTAAGACCTGAAAAGCTTTATTTTAAATGCCCCCGATTGCCTTCTAGGGTCTTACTTTGGTCTGTCTGCCATTCTGTAGATTCCAAAGAAGGTTGAAAAGGTTGTTTTATTGTCAGAGGTTTTTGCTAACCATACAATTGGGTTTTAGTAGAGTGATTCATGGACATGCATTTGCAGCTGAAGTTGTAGATCTGTTTTTAGAAATTATTAGCAGGCATTAAACAAAAACAGTCTTTATTAATAATTCACAAGAAAAAAGATATGGTGCAATATCCCGCAATAGTAATCTTTAATGCCGGAATAAGTATTCCATTTGCTTTTTTTTTCCTTTCCTTCCTTCAGCATAACAAAGACCCAAATCCTCTGTAAACTGAAAAACAGTCAGAGATCTCAGAGGGCATATTTATCAGCTAAGCAGGGTCTGATTCCAGCTCTAGAATCCCCAGAAATTACAGCAAATTCTTGGCAATAATATTTAGAAATAAAGTGGAACCATTTGAAGCAAAAATAGGACATTAGATTGATTTTGATAAAATGTAAACCTCTGCTTTGCTTTAGTTTCAAGGCCTCCTAAACTCACAGATGTATCAGACCCTACTGGCACCCCACCCACCCCCCAGGCCCACCCTGCAGGCCACTGCCACAGTTCCTGCTTTCTGGCTCCTCCTGGCTGAAGGTTTTCTCCAGCAGGAGAGCACCCAGGAGTTAATGCCCCCTCCTGGTGGCAGCTCTCCACCAGCAAGGAGTGAGAGTAGGCAGGCTAATCTCCCAGCTTCCCGGCCCCTTTGTGGGAGAGTGCTGGGTCCTCCACACACTCTTTCAAAAGTCTCCTCACACCCTGGAAGCAACTTGCTTATTAACTCATCCTTTCTGGGCTTTCCTCTCTTCCTTCCTCACAAATAAACCACCTGCACCCAAGTCCTTATTTCAGGTTTGCAGGGACCAGGAAGGGAGGAAAGCTAGTAACTATGCTAAGGAGCAGGTTGCATCCCAGGGGGACGCTGTGCCATGCGAAAGGGAACCTGTCTCAGAGGCCTCCCCGCACCCCAGGGAAGAGGGAGCCTGGAGCTTTAGCCACCAACCCCTGCCCCTGCCTCTGACTGTTTGAGGACTGACCTGAGGGCCTTAAGTCTTCCTTCCCCACATTGCCCATTGCTCTGACCACACTCCCCATGCCAGAAAAAGTTGGGAGGCAGAGAAGGACCCACTGCCAGAGGTGGGAAGGTATCAGCGTGATCATAAAGATCCACCATAGCTGCTGAGCATTCAGGAGGCCAAATGTAGGCGCAGGTGGAAGATCTGCCTCCCCTGGTCCAGTCAGTGTGGCCCAGGAGGTAGAGGGTGCAGGGCGAGGGAAGCAGGGTGGAATGCAATATGGAATGTCACTACCTGTGTAGAAGGAACAGGTTAGGGCTGTGTCGTCTGCAGGACAGGCATGTGGGTAGCTAGAGCTTGATCAGCAGCCCTAATACAAATGGGAATCTCCAGGACACGGAACACAAGGCAGGCACATGATGCAGTCCACAGCAATCAGGGTGGATGAACATAGGACGACTTCCCACGGCCATGCTTCCCTGCACATTTATATAGCAGGCAGCTTTCTCGGGTGCCCCCTTGGTCCTCTCAGGGGCCACTTGGCTGTAACAGTCCCCTCTTCCTTAGCCTCCCAGTGCCCTCTGCACATGCTCTGACTGTCCAGGGCCCTGAAGTGTCCCATTTCACAGCTAATCTCTTGCTTCCAATAGTCATTTCCCCAGACCTGATGTCCAGAGTAAAGCCACTGGCTGCAGGAAATGAGCTAGGTCATTGATTCATGCTGAACTGTGATGGGCTGGTGACCACAAAGCTCTTTGGGGTTTAGTTATAGTTTAAAAGGGGAGCTTGCACACCCAAAAGAGAGATAATAGGTTGCAAACAAGTGTTATGGCTAAATACATAAACACAAACAAATAAAACCCCAAAGAGTCTTTCGTAATTTGTCTTGAGAAAGGCAGCATACCATTGCAGGGGGAGAAAACCGGGCTCTGAAACAAGTCCCCTGGGATCAGGGCTTACTAGCATGCTCACCCCACAAAACACACTTAATCCTAGTGTGACCTTGGAAGGCACTTAACTTCTCTATGCCTCAGTATTTTCATTCCAGGGTGAGAGAGTAAGACTCACCTCATAGGGCTGTGGTGAGGATTCAATAAGTTAACACAGCCAAAGGACCTAGAACTGCATCTGGGACGCAGGTGAAGCTCAGTAAACGCCAGCCATTATTACTCTTTGGTCTTCCAAGACACTCCAGAGTGGATCTTCCCTCTAACCTTAGGCTGGATCATAACAGATGTCAATGATGAAACAATCTGACAGGCAGCATTTCAGGGAAGATTGTTTCAGCCCTGAGGGCTTCTGGGCAGTTAGGATGACTCAGGCTCTCTGGTTTCCATGTGCTCTGAGTTGCCATGGCAAGCAGGCCTTGGAAATGCTACCTTCCCAGACATGATAGGGAGGGGACCAGCTCCTTCCTGTTGCCCTATGACCTTGGCAGCTGCAGAGGGACTCAGAGGTCCTCGGAATCCAGCCAATGCTCAGATTCAGGATTCTGGAAGGAACTGCTAAATAAATCTGACCAATGGACTGGGTCTGGCAGGAGGCCAAATGTTCGGTTTCCTTGGTGTGCACATGTAAATACTTCTCTTTACATATATTATGACAGATGACATTTCTGGAAGGTAATACTGCTGTTTCTTGCTTTTCCCCTCCTCATTCTGCTTCCTGCCCAGCAACCCTGCCCCTGTCAACTCTCAAGTCATTGCAGAAGACCCCCCAAAAAGGCAACTAAAGGGCCCAGATAGAGGTAAATCTGGCACCTTAATTGCATATTCCAGCCCAATATTTATCAATTTTACTTAAATTTTCCAAGTATTTCAAAAATAAATTACAATGTAATGTACAGTTTTACTTTTGAAGGGCCCGAGAGATGAAAAACTTAGATTCTTGCTTAAAGACAGAAAAATTAAGAATTACCTTGAGATCTAAAGATTTCTGCTATGACTTAAGTGTTTGGTACTTGCCACGAATTTGTGACCTTGGGTCACAAGATAATCCTTTCTGTACAATGATTAGCCATCCCCAAGGGTGAGAATGGACTGCTCCAAGGTTTCCAGGTTGTCCCAGGAACAGTGCCACCTTGTTATTCTAAAGGGTAAAGCAAGGAGAACTCTAACTGGGTATCAGATTCCCCTAGGCCTTGTATCTGGGAACAGGAGGAGGACGTTAATATCCCTATATATATTTAATTTTTTCTTTATAAAGAATAAATGTGCAGTAGTGGATTTGCAATTCCATTGTCTCATTAAATTAGTAACCACAAAGTTTCATTCAGAGATACTGATGTGTGTGCACTTTCCAAGACAGAGCTCTCTGAGCTTATGATAATCTCCTGAGCAGGTCTGGTCTCAACACAGTGAGAGGCAGCCTGGGTAGAAGAGAAGTGCCCAGAGAATGGAACTGGCTGGTGGTTAACAGCCTGTGCTTTGGGCTGGGCATAGTGGCACACACCTGTATTCCCAGCTACTTGGGAGGCTAAGGCAAGAAGATTGATTGAGCCCAGGAATCTGAGGTTGCTGTGAGCTATGATGACACCACAGCACTCTACCCAGAGCAACAGAGACTCTGTCTCAAAAACAAAACAAAATAAAACAAACAAGAAAACAGGCCTGTGCTTTGGAGTCAAGTGGGCATGGCTTGTCCTGGTCGGATTCCCGGGAGCTGGACTGTGAGATGGAGATTAGCACAGGGAATTTACTGGGAGATCATTAGGATCAACTGCTGTGGCGGAAGAGGGAGAGAAGCAGCAGTGGGCAAGGCAGGATTCTGGCTATGTGCAATGCAGCGGCCACAGAGACCTCGGCTGGTCCTGCAGTTGAGCCCTGGAGTTGCCCCTGCTGAGCAAAGTGCCCCAGGAACAGGGCATGACATTGGGTGACGCTGCTGTCTTTGGTCCTGGGAAGCTCCTAGAGAGGAGCTCAGCTACGAATCATCAGCAGCTGTGGGAATGAGCGCCCCATCCTGATCTGGAAGGGGGACCATAGGTAGCAACCGGTACGGGTGCTGTGGACTGAATAGTGAAAACCTCGCAAGTTGAAGCCCTCATTTGCAATGTGACACTCTTCTGAGATAGGGCTTTTAGTGAGATAATTAAGGTTAAAGGAGGGCATAAAGTGGGTTCCTAATCCAATAGGATTGGTGGCATTGTAAGAAGAGACACCAGGGAGATCTTTCTCTGCCTGGCTCAGAAGAAAGGCCGTCTGAGGACCCAGAGAGAGGATGGCTGTGAGCAAGCCAGGAAGAGAGACTTCAGGAGATGCCAACCCTGACATCTTGATCTGGGACTTTCAGGTGGGGAAATAAATAACTGTTGTTGAAGCTGCCTAGTTGAGGCACTTTGTTATGGTAGCCTGAGCAGACTGATACCATATTAATATTAATATCCACCAGCATCCCATTGCCCTCCCCACAATGGTGGGGTGTATTCTCACCCTTTCAAGGTCAGGCATATAATTTGATTTGGTCTGTGAAACATGGACTGAGGGACATGTGTGGACATGATCACAGAGCAACATTATTCACTAGGGTGTCTCATACCTTGACCAGGAGTCAGTTCTATGAAGACTCATCTCTTGTTTCAGTAAAATAGCTTGAGATAATTCCATCCCAGCAGACGTTAATCTTCACAGCAAAAAACCTTAAGGTTTGTAAAGAAGTGCATCCAAGAATAATCTGAAAATGGAGAAAGTAAGGCTGTACTTACCTTATTCAATGGTAAAATACACTACAAGGCTCCTGTTGCTGGACAGTTTGGTAATGGCAAAGGAGTAGGTGAAACAGAATAAGGACACTAGGAATATCTCTCAGTATATATTGGAATCTAGTTTACCAAACAGGGGGTGTTTAGACTGAATGAGAAAATGATGCTTTATTTAATAAATTAGAATGACATAACTAGCTATTTTCAGAAAGGAAATAAAGTTGGACCCTACATTATACCTCATGCAAAGATATATTTCAGATGTGCTAAAGACCTAAATGTAAAAACCAAAATGATGAAACTTCCATTCTAGCCAAGGTGGAGTAGTCCCATTCCTCCTAGGTCCTCCCTCTCATAGCTAAAAAACCCTGGAGACAATATAAGTGAGTGTAGGAAGACTGAGCTCCAGAAAGGTAGCTGCCTAAGAAGGTCTGTGCTCTGATTCCCCAGCGGTGAATCAGGGAATGGGTTCCCATCCCCCACTGGGTGAAAGCAGGAGGTGGTGCTGCAACTCACCTGCGGCACAGGAAGAAGTAGGAAAAAGACTCCAGTTCCCACGCTGCGTTAGTATTGCTGGGACTGAGGTAGGAGCTGCTCTTCCATCCCCCACCCAGTAGAGGTATGCGGTGCTCTGACCTCCCCGCCTGAGTTATGTCAAAGGGCCAGTGGTGAGCTGATCCTCTATCCCCAACCAGCAGCACATGACTTGATGAGGTGGTGCCAGAAATGCTTGTCAACACTGCCCTTCACTCTCTTCCCTTGGTGTCAGCAGGCCCAACAGAGAGCTGAACCTCCACATCCATCTGACATCATGAAGTGGGCTGAGTGGTGGAAGGTAGAATTAGTCAGCTCTCTGTTCCCTCCATCTCCTCTTCTGGTGTTTGTGGGGACCCAAGGGGCACCAAGCTTACACATCCACTTGAAAGCAATGAGGTAGCCTAAGTGGGTACCCTACTTTCACCAGAAAGCTCAATGGGGAAGAGGGGGAAGCCGAACTCCTACCCCACCTTTCTGCAATGAGGCAGTGAAAATCAGTGCTCTACCTTTGCTGATACAATGTCTGTGGAGCCCTACAGCTCAACATGGGGATGGTCTGCGACCATAAACAAGAAGATTAAATCAGGTCCAGAGACTCAGAATATGAGATCCATAATCCTCAAAACACGATTGAAAAATCACTCATCACCCCAACAACCAGGAAAATCATAACTTGAAGGAGAAAAATAATTAAGAGACACCAATACTGAGATAAATTAGACGTTGGGATTATTTGGTAAGAATTTTAAAATAGCCATCATGAAGATACATCAAATATGAAGGAATTATTATAAAACAAATTTTCATCTTTATTTATTTATTGAGACAAATTTTACTCTGTCGCCTTGGGTAGAGTACCCTGGCATGATAGCCTCATAGTAACCTCAAACTCTTGGGCTCAAGTGATCCCCTTGCCTCAGCCTCCCAAGTACCTGGGACTACAGGTCCCCACCATAATACCTGGTTGGTTTTTTTCTATTTTGAGTAGATATAGGGTCTTGCTTTTGTTCAGGCTGGTATGAAACAAATTTTTAAAATAGATAATCTCGCTGAAGAAATAGAAGTTATAAAAAGAACCAAAATGAAGTTATAGAACTAAAAATACAAATTAAAAAATGAAAATTCTAGAGAAAATTTTAAGTGAACATAAATATTTTTTGTTTTTAGAGATGTAGTCTTGCTCCATCATCCAGGCTGGAGAGCAATGGAGTGTTTTATAGCTCACTGCAACTTCCAACTCCTGGGCTCAAGTGATCCTTCTGCCTCAGCCTCTAGACTAGTTAGGATTACAAGCGTGATTAGGATTACAAGTGTGACTAGTTAGGATTACCACACTCCACTTCTTTTAAAAATTTTTTGTAGACATAAAAGAGGTAAAGTCTCTATCTTTTTACTTAATAAAAGGAAAAAAAATAAAATTTTTTTGTAGAAATGGGATCTCACTGTATTTCATAGGTTGGTCTTGAACTCTTGGCCTTATGGAATCCTCCTACCTCAGCCTTCCAAAGTGCTAGGATTATAGGTGTGAGCCACCCTGCCCAACCTGTGAACATATGTTTATGTTTGAGGAGTCTGTTATAACTAGACAGAAAGTCCAGAAACCTAAAGCTTTTTGTTAAGTTTGTGTGGTAGCCACAGATAACTTAATAGTGAAAGACTGAAAGCTTTCTCCCTAAGATCAGGAATTAGACAAGGATGTCTGCTCTCATTATTACTTTTCAACCTTAGGCTGGAGATGCTCTATGCCTGATTGCTGGAGGGCAATTAGACAAGGAAAAAAGTTAAAAAGCATCCAGATTGAAAGGAAGAGGTTAAAACTATATTTTCTGATGATATAATCTTATGTACAGAAAATCCTAGACAATAAAAAATTGGAATAAATGAGTTCAACGAGGTTGCAAGATACAAGATTGATATACAAAAATCAATCATATTTCTATGCACCAGCAATGATCCATCTGAAAGTAGCATTAAGCAAACAATCCAATTTACACTAGCATTCAAAAGAATAAATATTCCTTGACTTACCGTGGGGTTATGTCCTGGTAAACACACCACAAGTTTAAAATATTATATGTAAAAAATGTATGGCTGACTAGGAGCTGCCCAGCATCACGATAGAAGTACAGTTTCTACTTAATGTAGAGAAACTTGAACACCATCATAAGGTGAAAACATTGTAAACCGAACCATCATAAGCTGGGGACTGTCTGCACTTAGGCAAACATTTAATAAAAGAAGTACAAAGTTTGCATACTAAAAACTGCAAAAAATTGTTGAAAGAAATTAAAGAAAACCTAAATAAATGGAACTACATTTTATGTTCATGGATCAGAAGATGTAATGTTAGATGTTAAGATGTTAAGATGTGTTAAGATGGCAATACTGCCCAAATTGATGTATAGATTCAATATAATCCTTATCAAAATTCAAGCTTCCTTATGTGCAGAAATTGACAAGCTGATCTTAAAATTCAAAATGGAAATATAAGGGATCCAATATAGCCAAAACAATCTTGAAAAAGAAGAAAATTCCTAATTTCAAAACATACTCCAGGCTCAGCGCCTATAGCTCAGCAGCTAGGGTGCCAGCCACATACATGGGAGCTGGTAGGTTTGAATCCAGCCCTGGCCTGCCAAACATCAATGACAACTACAACTAAAAAAATTGCTGAGCATTGTGGTGGGTGCCTATAGTCCCAGCTACTTGAAAAGCTGAGGCAAGAGAATCCCTTAAGCCCAAGAGTTTGAGGTTGCTGTGAGCTGGGATGCCATGGCACTCTACCCAGGGCAACAGCTTGAGACTCTGTCTCAAAAAAAAAAAAAAATACTCCAATGTTACAGTAATCAAGACACTATGGTAGTAACTGGTGTAAGATAAACATATAGATCAATGAAACTGAATTGAGAATAAAGGCCATTCCACACCAGGGCCCTTAATCCTCTCCCTTTTCTCCTCATCCTACTCCCCTGTCCAGCAGGGAACTGGGCCCACTTGGCATCACTGAGGCAGAAATACAAGACGATTCAGTGGGAAAAGAACAGTCTTTTCAACAAATGGTGCTGGGACAACTGGATATCCATATGTGCAAGAATGAATTTGGATCCTTATCCTACATATGAGTGGGTTGAGATAAAGATCCATGTTCATTCTTTGGATCATATACCTAAATAGAAGAGGTAAAACCACAAAGGTCTAGAAGAAAACATAGGAGTAAATCTTTGTGACCTTGGGTTAGGCAATGATTTCTCAGATATGACACTAAAAGCAACAAAAGAAACAATAAGTAATCAGACTTCATCAAAATAAAATCTTTTGTGCTTCACAGGACATCATTAAGAAAATGAAAAGACAAACCACAGGATGGGAAATAATTTTCACAAATCATATATCTGATAAGAGACCAGAATATATGAAGAACTCTTACAACTCAACAATACAAAGACAAATAATCCTATTAAAAATAGGCAATAATTTCAGCCAATATTTCTCTAACAAAGACCCATAAATGGTCAAGAAACAGATGAAATGTTGGTCAACATCATTAGTCACAAGGGAAATGCAGCTAAAACTCATAGTGAGATACCACTTCACACCTGCTTGGATTGGTGTAATCAAAAACAGAGGTCATACCAAGTATTGGTGAGTAAGTGGAGAAGTTGAATGAATTGAGGAATGTGAAATAGTGCAACTATGGAAAATACACTTGTCAGCTTCTTAAGATGTTAAACATGGAGTTACCATAAGGACTAACAATTTCACTCCTAGGTACACACCCTAGAGAACTAAAAACTTATCCACAGAAGTTGTACAAGAACATTCACAGCAGTATTATTATGATAGCCAAAAAGTGGAAATAAGCCAAGTGTTTATCAACAGATGATTGTATCAATAAAATGTGGTCTACCCCTGCATTATTATTCAGCCATGAAAAGGAATAAGGTACTGATTGATACAAGATATGACATGGATGAATCTTGAAAGTGCTATGGTAAGTGAAAGAAGCCAGTCATAAGAGGCCCAATATTATGTGATTCCCTTTGTATGAAATCCATTGACATAGAAATCATATTAGTGGTTGTTAGGGACGGGGCAATGGGGAATAGTGGCAATCAATTGTGGTAGGGAAATCCCAGTGAGATTTTTTTTCTCCTTCACCTGAATGATAATTCTGGTGGGGACTTGAAGTCGAGGATACTTTCCTACTTCCTGGGTTAAAGGGGAATTGGGACAGTCATTTTGGAAAGCATTCTGGAAATATTTATTAAAATTTAAAATGCACATACTCTTTGACCCATAACATCTTTCTGGGGACTCTATCCCATAAAATACAAGCACCAGATTGAACAAGGACATTTATATATTTCAACATTTATGTACAATGAAAACAATTGTTAATCAATCAATGTCCATCAATAAAGAAATGGAATTTCCTGATGTAATTTGAATAACACAGCAATATCACAGAATAGTGTGTGATCATTATCAAAAATGACATATATTTACTTCAGAAATTTCCAGGTGTGTTGATAGGCAATAAAGCAGAATGTAAAAAAGTATGCTTGTAAACAAATTGTAATACCAGTTATAATCCCCAAGTCCTCATATGGGGCTACTATTTACAAATTAAATATAAATAGGTGGAATTGGTGGGTCATCACGTACCGCCTTTGTAGTGACTGGTGATGCCAGGCTGCCTTCCCTGACTCCTGCTAGATGGTAATTGGTATCCTTGGCCCATTTGGCTGTGAAATTGTTTGCTGTTGTTTTTAATTCATATTTTTTCAGGGGACAGAACTTCAAATCAGGCAGAGACAAGCCCTTGCAAGGGCACTGGTTCATTGTCCCAATGAAATAACCCGATTGGCCCTTCATGCCATAGGCTCTGTTGTTTGGGGACCTGATACTGCCCAGGTACCTCTGCATGGTGTGCAGGGCCCTGTGTGTCTGGCCTTGGCTCACTTTTCCAGCCCCTTCTCTCCTCAGTTCTTTCCAACCCCTATTAGATGCAACCCAGAGTTTGGGTATCCATGCTTCTACTCCAACTGTTTCCTCCATCTGGAATACCTGCCCATCCTTTCCCATGTCTACCTGTGCCAATAAGGGTCTACTTGTGACAAGAATCACTTCCTGCCTTTTAGGAGATCACGTAACTTATCACCCCTGCCTGACTGTTACATGTTTGGGGAGAAATATATACAAACCCGTGTCTTCCTCTCAAGTTATTTACAAGGGCCTTTGCACAAAGTGGGAATTTGCAAAGTATTCGACTTGAGTTTCCTGTTCGTTGGAACTGGGTAGCTTTAGAAGCCCCTCCTGGCTAGGACTAGAGGAGGGCAGCAAGGACTCCATCATCCTGGAGCTGGGAGGTGGCAGGACTTAGCAGTGGGAACTGGCCAACAGGCAGCTTCTAGCCTAGCCTGAGAACTGCGGCAAGGCAGTGGTGACTGGGGGCAGGATGAGAAGGGTGTGGGAAGAGAAGCAGGATGAACCTGTGGGTTGTGCTGGTGGGCTGGGCTGTGCATTCTGAGTTTCACTTTGGAATGAGATTTAGTAGCTCATCCCCCAATGTGCGGAGCGCCGGGGCCGTTGTGGAGCCACTGTTTCCTCCAGCTTTAGGCTTAGTCCAGATGACTAAAAGCATTGGAAGCTGGGTACAGTGACTCATACCTGTAATCCTAGCACTCTGGGAGGCTGAGGGGGAGGATTATTTTAAGCTCAGGAGTTTAAGACCAGCCTGAACAAGACCAAGACCCTGTCTCTATGAAAAATAGAAAAAAAAATTAACCAGGCACAGTGGTAGGCACCTGTAGTCCCAGCTACTTGGGAGGCTGAGGCAAGAGGATCCCTTGAACCCAGGAGTGTGAGGTTACTGTGAACTAGGCTAATGCCACCACGCTCTAGCCTGGGAAACAGAGAGAGATTCTGTCTCTAAATAAAAACAAACAAACAAACAAATAAAAGCTATAGCTGAATAGTTTTTAAAAAAACAAATGCTTTTTAATAGAAGAGAACACCAAGATCACCTGTTGAGATTTTACCCCCTTTTTTAAAAAGTGCATGATCAGTAAGTCTTCTCTCCTGGAAATCATAGCAGAAGGTCTTTGTCCTCTGCTTGAGGCTGTAGTAGGTTCTGGCTT
The DNA here is from genome assembly GCA_963574575.1 of Galagoides demidoff. Classification (NCBI taxonomy): domain Eukaryota; kingdom Metazoa; phylum Chordata; class Mammalia; order Primates; family Galagidae; genus Galagoides; species Galagoides demidoff. The sequence continues at coordinate 12,392 of CAUYQV010151900.1, forward strand.
TTACTGATCAGTGTGTCAACCACTCCCATGTTGCTTATGCCTTCCCACAATCCAATGAAGTCAGTACTATTATTCCCACTTCCCAGGTGGGAAGAGCTGGTTTTGTAAAGGGGCCTGGCACCACCTCCTCTGTCTCTCACTCCCTCTTGCCATGTGACCTGCCTGCTTCCTTGTCACCTTCCACCTTGATCAGAAGCTCCCTGAAGCCCTCACCAGAAGCAAGTGTTGGTGTCATGCTGCTTATACAGCCTGGAGAGCCACGAGCCAAATAAACTTCTTTTCTTTATAAATCATCCAGCCTCAGGCAATTCTTTATATCAACCCAAGAGAGACTAATGCAGTAGATATTTAAAAACTGCTTTACAAAAAGGATTCACTGCATATATGGCTACCAGATATGCCTTCCATGCAATTTTGTGGAAGAAATCTATAATCAACCAAGCATATCTGCAAAAGGAAATCTTATTGCTACAGTGAGGTGGAACATGGAAGAGTGCTTCCCTCCTCGTACCTAGCCTGGGACTCCCAGGAAACAAAAGCATCTCCCTGTCTTCCTGTGGCCAGGCTAGGAGCTACCCATTGGCCCTACTGCTAAGGTCCCACTGCTAAGTTCTACCACCTCCCTGCTCAGGGGATGGAGAGAGAAAGCAGTCTCTGTCTTCCTTCCTGGAGCTGGCCTGGTGCTATCAGCTAGGCTTTGGTGTTACTCTGAGCTGGCCTGGAACTCATAGGCCAGTAATATCCTTGATATTCTCTTTTGAATATAAATATTTTCATAGACCATCAACTGTAGATAAGACCACTATGGGACCATGATGGATCAAAATAAAAACAAGACCACTCTCTAGTTATGTCTGAACACAGACAAAACATGAATGTTGTCCAAGCCACAAAAAAAGATCAAACATCCCCCTATCCAAGTCTACATAAGTGATGCTATATCTTTTTCAATTGTATCTTGAACCTTGCTCCAGCCTGCCATTCCTATAGCTGTGATGTAAGGTACCCAGTCACAGACTTGTCCCCGCTTCCTGGCAGTGTGCAATCCCGAGTAAAACCCTTTTTCCATAAGCTCTTTCCAAGCCTCCTGAAACAAGCCCAAATGCTGCTGCAAGTCCTTCCTAACTCCCTCTTCTTGAAATGTCCTGTGGTTCCGTGTGATGTTGAATATTAAGTCCGACTTGTTCAACTACAGGTGACCCTAGAGGCCCTTGGCTGCAGGACAGTGACAAGACTTCAGCCTGCCCCAAGCTTCCCACAGTGCCTCTCTGCAGGGAACCTGCCCAGTACCAAACTTGTTTTTCATCCTTACAGGTGTTAACTTCAGCCCATGAACTCAGTTTGTAAGAAAAAATTCACTCTATTTTCTATGGTAAATTTAGCTTCTGATTCTAAGCCTACATTCCACTGGACTGGGGGAACACTTCGAGTATGTCCTGGGAGTCTCATGTTCCACTTCACTGCAGCTGTGTCGTTATCCTGGGGTTTCAAGAGTGAGGGCATCGGGTCCTTGATCGCTACTGCACACAGGTTTCCTGACCTCCTTGGCCCTGTTCGCAAGGACCCTGGAGGGTGGAGCTTTCTGCTGCTGCTTCTGACCATTGCTTGTGTTTAAGAAACTCTTGGGAGGCTGCTTAGGTTTCCTCTAGGGCAATCCATTACTTTCTGTGGCTTTAAGTCCTCTGGGGTGGAGCTTTGGGTAGGAAGGAAACACTGTAATTATCCCTGACATTCCTGACACATGCCACTTCACCTGTGGATTTCCTAGACTAGTTTTTTGTTGCTATGTGACCATAAAACAATACACATTTATCTCACAGTGGGTCTGCCAAACTGGGTCTTCTGCTTGCAGTAGTGTTTCTCAGCCTTTTTTTTAATATCACAGGATACTTGACCCTATAGCTAAACTTCCACAGCACACTGAAATTATATTGATTCAAAAAAAGAGGAAAAAAAGAATACATTTACTATGCTTTGAACTTCTTTCAAAAAAATTATTACTGATCTTTAAAAGTTTTCAAGGCACGCCTAAGATCCTCTCATGGCACACTAGTTGAAAATCACGGCTTAGGGTCTCACAAGGCTGTAGTCAGTTTATGCTCCATGGTTCAGCTGTTCCCTTGGCCCAGGTTATATCAGGGAGGCCTGGGGAGGTTTCACGGGCGGAGTCCCTCACAGTGTAGGCACCTCTGTGGGGCCAGACTCAGGAGGACATGAGTAGAAGGGGCCTGTACATGTTACCCTCCGGCTAAGGTTTTCAACTTCACGCCACCAGACCCCCATCCAGGTCTTTGATAGCTCAGCCTGTAATAAGAATCAAAAGAAAAACACAGATTTTCTGGGTAGAAAAGGTCAGAGATATTTATAGCTGAACTTAATCCCCAAGCAGAGTGTGACTGAGGATCAGGTTAGCAGCAGCCATCAGATGGGATGATCCGAGTGGCTACACGACAGGAAGGAAGCGTGGTTGTGGAAGAAGAGGGCTCCCACTGTTCAGGCCCAGGATGGGAGAGGGACGAGGGCCCGAGCTCGGCCATGCGGCCTCCCGTGGCAAGAACCAGGGCTTCCCTTCCCACCACTCCTCCAGGTCAACATGATGTCACCACACAGGGCCTGGGAGTGTCCTGGGATTTTGAAAATAGAGAAGGTGCCCACAGAGCAAGTCAGAGGGGAACCAGCAAAGTCAAGGGTCTCTCACAGGTGTCAGTCCTGCTGACCGCCTCTGGGGACATGCTGGATGCTTGGGAGAACAGGCAGGGCTGTTTCTCAGCCCAGCCCAGCAGGATGCTCTCTAGGGCAGATCCCAGGTAGATGGTGGGCATTGCCTCGGACCCCACAGCACTCCTGGGCACTCACCTGAGGGGACACTACTAGCCCAGATGTCACCTCCACACAATCTGTCAAAACTGTTCAGGTCTGGTCGCCCTGTCTGACACCCACGTGAAACTCCCTTGCCATTTTCCCCCTGACTCTCTCTTGCTTTCCTTGAGTTTCTGAGGAAACCCTCTGAATTTCAGGGCCTAGAAAACCTGCTAGTTTTCCTCATGTTCTTCTCAAATCTTTCTCCATGTTCTGAGTCCTTCCTCCCAACAAATAACATCGACAAATAATAATAATATCGAAAATAATCTGAATAAGATTTAAAACTACTGCACAGTCTCACCCCAATGGCCACTGCATACACAGGGGTTGAATCAAGCCTGTAGGCCACCACTGAGACTTCTGGCATTCCACGAGGCCAGTCATGTTAGGTTGGGGTCCTAGACGTCTGCACGTGCAGAGGTGGACATTCCTGTGAAAGGCGTTTATTAGGAAGTATTCCCAGGAATGTTGGGGGGGGGGGGCGAGGACGTGGGACAGGGGAGGAAAGAAGACCCAGCAAGGGCATTGTGGGCAGCAGAGTCCTACGGAAGGGAAGTGCTTCAGTCCTGTGGGGGCTCTGACAGGGACAGGTCTTAGCTCAAGGCATCTTGACTGGGGGCAAGGGCGCTGCAGAGGCCTTATTCCTGTGGTCATCCATCATCAGCCAGGTGCTGTCTCTGGGGGAACACAAAGGTTCAGATGCTTCCTGCTCCCCACACAGCCAGCCCAAAGGGGGCTCCTGAAGCCCAGGGGCAGTCTCCCAAGGAAGACTAGCAGGTGCTGGCCGCTGGTACATGGGGTAGCCTGTGTGCTGGACAACCGGGAAGCTGAGCCATGAGACATGGGAGCCGCACCAATAGCACTCACTGTGCTGTGAAAATCTCTGCATGAATGATGGTGGGGGTCGTCTGGAGGAAACCGATCTTGAGTGGAGTGAGCTCCCAGGATCTCACTTTCCTAGATCAGTTGTGGTAAGACGGCATGGGGCAGGGTACACTAGTAACTAGTGATGAGTTTCCTCAGGGCCAATCTTCGTAATTAGAGGCAGTGTCCACCTTGAGAAGTGCTAATGATAATGACTTCTTGCCAATTGATCCAACAGCAAATGCACCCTTGAAGTCCAGAACAAATGACACTGCTGGAAATCCGAGCTGGAAGACACGAAGGTCACTACAGACTGAAAGAGATTAAGGATACAGTGGAAACTATGAGAAATGTCCTCAGTCTGGCTTCTGCTCCAAAAGGGAGGCCAAACTCTTGGGTGATGTTTCTAGAAAAAAAAAGGGGGGGTGAGTGGTGTGAGGACCCTCCCTAATTCCTAGCTGCCACCCTAGACTCCAGGAAGGTTGGGACATAAATGACCCCAACGCCTTCATGGGTGAAGATCTCCCAGTGTTTCTGTGCCAGCCCCGGGACAGTGTCCTGCCATCTTGAGACCAGAGGATTTGGATTTCTCATCAGGGAATATAATGGTTTTCTTGGCAGCCAAACAAATAGACAGGACTGAGCCTTTGTTTTATGTTTTTTTTTCTTTTGAGTTAATCACTCTAGTCTGACTCATGTGTTCTGAAAGCCCAGATGCCTGGCCAAAGTCATCAATAAATATTGTCAGTGTGTCCTGGGGTTTGACCCAATGATGGACTTAGTATTCTTCAGTTCAGTTCCACAAACATTTATTGAGTACCCACTATGTGCCTGGTATTGTCAGGTCTTGGGAGTATAACATTAGTAAGATTTAGATGCTACCATTGGGAAGTTTTATTTTAGAAGCCCAGTAGGAAACCCATGCACACACAACTTAGTGATCAGTTAATTGTGCTTTGCACATTGTATAGGAATTATTTCACCAAGGCTGAGTTGGAACTGAGTCAGGGTTTTATATTTCTCTGTTTGTTAAGGAAAAGATAATGAGACACCGTCTTAGTGATGTGAACCTTTGTAAGGCTATAAAACTAGAATTCAAGTAAAACCCCTTAGGCCAGAGAGAAGGTGAGGAGAATTTTATTGAGCTGAAAGAACAAGAAATAATCTTGAAAACCTTTTGCGCCTGAGATAAGAAGCAATTTGAGAAATTAACTGACAGATACACACCACAATGTTATTAGTGGTTTTCTTCAGGGGTTGGGATTTTGGTTGGGTTTAATTTTCTTTTTTTCTCTTTTCTACCCTTTGTGGTTTTGTTCCTCCTTAGTTCCTCTCTCCCTCCTTTCCTTCCCTCCTTCTTTCCTTCTTTTTATTTATTTTTTATTTTTATTTAAAATTTTATCAAGTTTTATTGATATAGAGTTGACAAATTAGAGTATAATTTGGATAAATTGTAATGACTTGATACACAAATACACTGTGTAACGATTAACACATCAAATTAATTAAGACCTCATCACCCATCATTAACCCTCCCTACCCTCTTACCCTCCTTTTTCTTCTCTCTTTTGCTTTGTTAGTATTTGATACATTTCCTACAATCTGACTTTAATTACTTTTAAATAAGAAGGTCCTATGTTTACAATGAAATAACAGATTCTAAGGCACAAGCAAGGTTAGCCAAAGAGAGGCTAACTTGGCCATGGGCCCCCAATTTTTCTGTCTTTTCCCATTCTCCCAGCATTTCACTATATCCATTATATTCACTTCAGTGGCATCAGCACAGGGAAACTAGTGTCTAATTAACCAAATATATTTTAAAATGTCCATTAAAATAGCTCACAGACCCAGGTGCCTGTTCTTACCATTTTCCCCGCTTGGAGAGTCACAAAATAATCTTCTTCAGATCATTTCTTATCATTGAGAATAAAAACAATTAGAAAACCAGTTGGTCACTCTGACCAATTACTGACATCACTTTAATATTTTCGTTTCCTTTTTTTTTGAGACGGAGCCTCAAGCTATCCCCCTGGGTAGAGTGCCATGGCATCACAGCTAACAGCAACCTCCAACTCCTGGGTTCAAGTGAGTCTTCTGCCTCCGCCTCCCAAGTAGCTGGGACCACAGGCGCCCGCCACAACGCCCGGCCATTTTTTGGTTGCAGCCATCGTTGCTTGACAGGCCGGGCTGGGGATTCGAACCCGCCACCTTAGGTGTATGTGGCTGGCACTTCTC
>CAUYQV010151901.1:0-23877 GCA_963574575.1 Galagoides demidoff
CAAGGATTGTGCATAACCTCCCATTCATGAGCACGGGGTAGCGCAGGGGCTGGCATATTGCCAGGTACCTGTCATAGGCCATCAAGGTGTAAAGGAAGCACTGGGTGCTGCCCAGAAAGTGAAAGGCAAACAGCTGAGCCACGCAGCCACCAAATGGGATCACCTTGCTGGCAGGAGTAAAGTTCAAAATGAGTCGAGGAACGATGACTGAGGAGAGCCACATGTCCAGGAATGAGAGGACTCCCAGAAGAATGTACATGGGGCGAGCATGGAGCTTCGGGTCAGCCCACACGGTGAGCAGAATGAGCAGATTCCCCAGCTGAGTCAGGATGTAAATGATGAGGAAGGCCAGGAAGAGGAGGGTTCTTAGATTCGGGGGGTGAGCCAAGCCCAGGAGGATGAAATCTGTCACCGTGGTGTCCAGGGATGTGTTTCTGGTCTTTCTCATGTCTTCTTATAGTCTGCTAAGATGAATTGTGAAGTCAGGCAAGACAAGATGGACACAGCACAACAAAGTTTTTAAGATAATTCCTTTGCCTGATGATTAAAGCCTGGAAATCATGAGATAAACAGAACAGTGATACATTTTTTTCTATAGACACCACTGCTTGTGAATGTTAAACATTTTTTTAAAGAAGAGGTGGTGGCAACATTAGTTTTTAGGTTTACTTGATAAAAGAAAGTTTCCCAAGGCTGGTTAGTTTCCTGAATGGCTGAAAACTCTCATCCATAGGGAGAAACTGAGAAGGAGGATTTGGCAGATCAAGAAACAGAGGTACATGTGAATGACAGGGAAGGACCAAAAACTCCAATCAAAAGGGGTATTCATTAAGGTGGCACTAGGGTTGGTGCAGAGCAGTGTGGAAAAAATACTGTATGATTTTCACATCTATTTTTTTTCACCTACCATCATTGCAATGCCTCCTTTTTGTCCTGGTAAAATCCTATCTGATCATCATAGCATGCCAAAATATTCCTTACCTGGCCCTTATTTACTACCCCATTTCACTCTTTGCAATTCCTTCTGAGTGTTCAGATGCATGGGACTCCCGGGGCTCTCCTAATGGTGTACTCTAACTTGGGACTTAAGCACATGCTACTTTTTTTGTCCCCCATCATCTTGGCAGTGTTTATTTTTCCTTCAGGATTCAGTTTGGGTATCTTCACCTTCAAGAAGTTTTTCCCGATTCTTGAGGACCATGTTTATACTTTTCAGAGTACTTAACACATAATACAATACTGTCATTGTTTAATTTTTTTGTTTGTCTTCACCATTGATCATCTCATCTAGCACAGTAAATTTTGTTGTATTGTTTCTGCAATTATTTTCTGAAGGACTGAATGGCTGATTGAATGGATGTTGCTAACTCTCCCTGACTAGATACAGTGTTTCTTGGTTTGATCTTGTTTGCCCCAACCTTGTGCCCACTTGGCTGGGAGCCGTAGAGAGAAGACACTATCTCATTCCTAATGCTCTGTGGGCCTAGTTTCATTATAACAAACTCCAAGGAACCTTCGAGCTCCAAGATATCCTTCAGATATTGGTTGATTTATGTGGTCCATTGGTTTGGGATTGGATTTTTTGGTGTAGAGTTAAGAGGAATTTTAATTGTTTACTATAAAAGCATTGATTAATGCAGGACTTGATCTTTAGTATATTTGTGTATAAAATATATGTTACAGTCTACAATGTAGCAACTCTATCTAAAGACCTTTAAAGATTTTCAAATATCTTAACCAGATGAGAAGAGATGAAATGTGTTTCACTCCTTTTATTGAATAGGTTGTTTGATAAAGATTTTTTTCCCCTCATGCTAGGGTTTGAGATGTATTCATTTGTCATTTAACTAAAAAAGTAACTTTGTAATTTAAATGACTATTTCTAAAAAAGCAATTAAAATGGTAACAGGTGAATTATAAATAACATTGAATGTTGATAACATGAATCATTTAATATGATTACATTAATTAATCATTTAGTTGATAACATGAATCATTTAGTATCCCCTAAAAGATTCTATCTTGATTATTCTCTAAAGCAAATTAATTCATAGTAGCAGCAATAATAATAATCATTAAGAGCTATTAGTAGCAGTAGTAACAATAATAATACTGAGTATACCTGCCTCTTCATGGTTCATAGAAAACGTTAAACTTGCCCTTTGCCAACTAAGAAAGAAGAATTACCAGATTTTTACAAAAAAGTTAATGTTCAAAATAAAAAGCATCTGAAAATAAGATCCTCATAACACCAGAGAATAAATAATACATTTTAAAAAAGCAATTATCCTGGAAACTCTAGGGAGAGGCTCTGGGGATAGAGTGAAAAAGTGGCACTGAGACCTCATAAATGTACACAGTTATGATTTAATAAAAAAAAGAAAAAGTGGCATTGAAAAGATAATGACAGGGAGGGTGAAAAACACCTTCAAGGGACCTCTATGGCATCATGGCATCACAAGATGAACTACTTTCTGTGTCTCCTCGTCCCACCCCAAATCAAGCTGCTTTGATGTAAGCCCATCTCTTGCAGTGAATTTTCATCTTGAGACACCCAAAGGAGGGTAAGCCTCCATCCAGCAACCTGAAACTTTGGATTTTATAGTGACCTTTGGGGTTTGGGATTTTAGGGAACAGTTATAAAATTGTGAAGACAAGGAATGAAGACTGTTCCAGTGTTGTGTTGGACACATTAGCATCAAAGGACTCCCATTTGTCCTTCTGACAGAACCCACTTCAAATCTGTTTCCAAAAAGAAGATTCACTTTCCATCATCCTTCATTCACAGTAGACATTCCGGTAGAGCTAGGGCACAGTAGAGGAAATAAAGAGAATTTGGGGTGGTCTAGATGTATTTTATCTAATCCAGAAGAGTAGATTCTTGTTCTTTTACTAAATTTTAAGCAAAAAGACCTTGCTTAAGAAAAGGCACCCTCTTCCTGGGGAAAGGTAAGGTTATTAATTGGGCCTGTCTTTGTGTCTGCACAATCATCAAAGACTCTTCCCGACTCTGCCCTTTACCACATGCCCCAAGAAGAAGAGAAAACAAAAAGAATATAGTGTTAAGATTTGTTTTAAAAAATCATTCTTTAACATAAAAATAAATTCTCTAAGTTTGGAAAGAAGAAACCTACTTTTAGTAGTTTGGGAGAGTTGAGGAAGAAGATGGAGGAAAGAGACAAGTTAAATGAGCAACTAGTCAAAAGAATAGAAAGTCTTAAATTTCCAAGATTAGTTCATGGCCTCATTTGGAATGGAGCTAGTTTCAGGACTGCTTGTGCCATCCTCTTAGATTCTTGTGTACAGACCTGCAAAACTGGAGGAGGCTGCTGTCCTTGAGTGGAGTGGTCCTGCAGAAGGAGGTTCAGGCTAGCCTATTGTAAAGAGTTCCCACATCTGTTTTGGAAAGGCTGTAGAATTCTTTTTGGAGTTTGGCCTGGCAAATAAGTGTTCAGAATTTCTGAAAGTGCATTCCTTTCAGGGCCTTCTGACAAGTGGGACTTTCGTATATCTTGGGTCATATATTAGGTCTGTATTGGCTGTTGCCTCTGTAGCTCTGATTAAAAGAAAAGAAAACACTGCCAAGAGATTTGAAGAATAATTCTAACCTCAAGGGAAATTCTACCCTGAAGTATTTCCATAATGAGATCTTTCCTCCCCACATCCTCATTAGTTTGTTTTGAGAGAGAGCTGTAAATGTTTCTGGAAGATCTGTGGAGAGGGAGCGGTGGGGGAATAACTTCATCAGTACAATTTTGAATCACCTGTAATTTCTTGAAGGTATTATGAGTTCTCAATTGATCACCTTCCTTCCCCAAATACTCATCAGGACGAACCCCTCATCTCCTCGTGGTGTCTGCTCAGACATCACCTAATCAGTGCTGCTTTACTCTCCTCCTTCCCTTTCCTTATTTTTATCTCAGTAGGATCCATCAGCATCTGACACACTGTATTTACTTGTTTGTTTGTTGTTTGTCACCCTTTGCTAGAATGTAGGCTCTAAAAGAGGAAGGAGGTTTGCTTAGTGTAGAATGCTCAGCGCCACTAGCACAGTGCCTGGCACATGGTGGGTTCTCAATAAATACTTTGGAATATATTAGTAGGGGAAACTGCCACATATATTAAATGCTGTGGACAGGGAACAAAAAGCTGTGGTTTCAAGTGTGTACATCACATTAAAAATTACCTTGAATAAGTAGTGAATAATTCACACTCACATAGGAGAAAAATTCAATTCGATTCAAGTTGGGAAGAGGGGAAAAGAGAGAGGGGGTAGGGGGAGGGGAGATTGCTGTGCTCCCACTTAATGCTCACAATGTAGGGGTGTATGGCACAGCAGTGTAAAAAAATAAAATAAAATTACCTGTAGTAGATTTAGCATCAAATTGATCATTTTATAAATATTCAGGTCTCTATAGCATATTCTAGGGTAAGTAGTTTGGAAATTCATCTATCTATTTTATAAAAGTTAATGTGAATTTAAGTAATACTGAAGAATTGCTAGAAATCAAGGAATGAAGCCTAGAGTGTGATACACTTATAAGCTCCAGGAGCCTATAATGATGGAGCTGGGCAAACTGCATGATTTCTAAGGTTCCTTTTAATTCTAAGTTACTAATGGAGAAAATGTTTAGAGTTTGGCGGGGGGGGGGGGGGGGAGAGACGCACACACCCAGAGAGAGAGAGAAAGAGAGGGAGAGAGAGAGGGAGAGAGAGAGAGACTGCATTGCTACATTTCACCACAAGATGACAGTATCATCTTTATTAAAACCGAGTACAGTATTGTATTCTGGTACATGGAGTAAATATAAATAAATGTAGAGTGTTCTTGAGGGACATAAATTATTTTAGTAGAGATATAATGTGTGAAGCATCCATTAATTTAGGTAAACTATGTGTCAAAAAGCTTTCTTTTGTAACACTTGGGAAATAGTTGAAAATATAAATTTACTCTTCCTTCCCTTTCTTCCTTTTTTCTACATATTCTTCCTCCTTTAATTTCCCTTCCTTCCTTTCTTTCTTTCTTTCTTTCTTTCTTTCTTTCTTTCTTTCTTTCTTTCTTTCTTTCTTTCTTTCTTTCTCTTTTCTCAGACAGAGATTTACTATATCACCCTCAGTAGAGTGCTGTAGCATCACAGTTCACAGCAACCTCAGACTTTTGGACTTAACTGATTCTCTTGCCTCAGCTTCCCAAGCAGCTGGGACTACAGGTGCCCACCAAAACACCCCACTATTTTTTGTTGTTGTTGTTGCAGTTGTCATTGTTGTTTAGCTGGCCCAGGCCAGGTTAGAATATGCCAGCCTTGATGCATGTGGCCAGCGCCATAACCACTGTGCAACAGGCGCATTCTATTTTCTATCTCTATGAATTAAAGTATGTCAGGGTTCTCATATTAGTGGAATCATATAATATTTCTCCTTCTGTGTCTGGCTTATTTAGTATTAATGTCTTCAAGGGGCTTAGATAATTTTTATAGTAACTATTTCTTGGACACCACTCATTTTACCAGTATAAATTATTTCTTTTTTTCTTTTTTTTTCTTTTTTAAAAATGTGCATTCAATCATTACTTTCAGGAGTTTCTTTTATCTATATCGTGTGGTTGTGTACATGTTTTAACTCTGATTAGAGTTACCTGAAGCTGAATTTCTCTAATCTTTGATTGTTAATTTTTATCAAATTTGAAAAAATTTCAACCAATATTTCCTCCAGTATTTTCTCTGTCTCAACTCTCTTCTTTGTATCTTTCTGAGATTAACAAATATCAGGTCAGTGGGTTTTTTTCCCTAACATGTATTATGTCTGTTTTCTTCTTCCTATTTTTTTCTTTGGGATAATTTCTACAGTTATAATTTGCTTATTCTTTCATGTGCTATGTACTTTCTGGTGTTAAGTCTGTCCAAATTGTCTTCCTCTCTATTCTATTCATTTTCATTGTACTCTTTCATTCTAAAGTAAATTACTCATGTGATCATTCATTTTTTTACATTTTTATTAGATTCTTTATTATGAAATGTCCTCAAACTGCGGCCTGCGGGCCATATGCAGCCACCTAAGACATTTATCCGGCCCGCTGGTGTTTTTACCACCACTGCCTATCCTGCTTAGCAGCAGACTCATCCCGGGGGACCCAGTCTGGCCCTCCAAAGGTCTGAGGGACAGTGAACTGGCTCCCCATTTAAAAAGTTTGAGGACCCCTGCTTTATTATTTATACTATTGTCATTTTAATATTCCTCTTTGATAACTCTATGCTTTTAAAATGTAGGAATTACTTATATTTCTACATTGTGTATAATATATATTATACTAATGCATCAATATATTACTATTTACCTACAACTTGATTTGACATTCCAAAAGTTGTTTTTGAGATATTTAGTCCTCTTGACTCCCTGACTTTGCTCACTAACCTGGCCATTTTTTGTCAACAGTTTTATTCCCAAGTAATCAGCATTTTACCCTGAAACATATAACAGCACATATGTGTGGGCTTAAGCGATACATATAATATTGTGAATAAAGCATAGGTATAATCATATAATAGCACATAGAGACATTACTTTGAACATTTAGCCATAAGGGTAATGTGTCTATGTGCTGTTATTTATATGCTTTATTCACAGTATTATTTCTTGTAAGAAAAATTTCCTGAAGGACTATCACTCATATATTCTGGGGTCATTCACAACATTACCTCAGAACAGAAAGCTTAGTTGATGCTTAATAATTACTTTGGAAGGAAAAAAAAGATTTTCATGGAATTAAAGTAGGTGCTACATATATCTTCAGCTTAAGAATCCTTATTTCATAGTAGAAAACATTTCTTGCATTGTAGAATTTATTGCACTGGGATTATTATCTCTACTTTAGTAATGGATTGATGTTTATCTGTTTGGGTGACCTAAAAAATGCCCGAAACTTATAATAATGTTCTTTCTGCTACAATGAATTTCCCAATTTATTTTTTTGATTTAACACCTTAACCTTCTGACCAATTCAAAGGCCATCATTATACAATACTTTTCCTGAGTTTCCCAGGTAGTTTAGATGTCCTCTCGATGATTCTAAAGTACTTTGTTAAAAAAAAAAAATATATATATATATATATATGTATATATAGTATTAGGCATATACTGTATGTGGTCTGTGTGTTTTGTTTTGTTGGTAATCTATTTTTATCTCTTCTACCATGTTCGTATATTCAACCCCCTTAAGAAATAGCTCATAAAATAAACTCACATATAATAGTCATTTCATAATTATTTTCTGACTAACAAGATAAATATAAATGGGAAAATATTCAACAGGCTTTTATTCCACTTGTTATATACATTTCAAAAATTCAATTTCATTATTTTGGTCTAAGAACTACTCCAGATTAGAAGCTAACACTAGAATTTTAGGTCAAAAGTAAAGACCTAATGAAAAAGACGTATTGAAATGCCTTTGAATGATTGATGGGGTAAATCTCTGATACCATTTACATGAAAAATAAATTCTCTTTTTGATGGCAAGTAGGTCATCCCACAAAGTCAATATGCTTATAGAAGGGTGAAGTGAAAATTTAAGAAATTCTTTTACTACAACTTGAACTTTACCTTAGAAACAAAAGCAATATAACCTAAACATTTGTACCCTCATATTTATCTGAAATAAAAAAAGGAGATTCATCTATTTGCAAATTATGTTTTATGTTGTTGTTGGAATAAAAGTGTTTATGCTTCCCATTGCTAAAAATAAGTGTGTATGGTTGTGTGTGTATCTATATATATGCATACATACACACATATATATCTGTCTCTACTCACATATATACGGCTCTTCCTATCATTTTATAGAGACAAAAAGGCTATCTATGATCAGTGAGACAGTATCCATTTTTTGTTTTGTTTTGCTTGAATTCAGGACAAACATTTATTGCTTTAATAGTTCATCTCAGCTTTGTCCTTTTCTTCTGTTTCTTTCTCTTTCTTCTCCTCCCTTTTTCTTCCATTCCTGTTTTTCTCTTTCCTCCTTCCTTCCAACTTTCTTCCCTAAATACTTGCTTAAAAAGTATCCATATCATAGTTTCACCCTCCATTCTATAGTTCTACTCAGATAAGACTTGATAATGAAAGATAAGACTTCTAGGGAGGCTTTCAGGGCTCCAATTTAAAGGTTACTTCTTCAAGAAAAATCATCCATTTTCACATGGAGTAGATTATGCCTCATACCACATACTTTCAAAAGGCTCAATAAATTGTGTGTGTTAGCATTTACTACAGTTGAATAAGTTACACTTTAGGTAAGTATAATTTTATAAATACAAGTATCCTGCACCAGGATGTTTGCTTTCTCTTGTATGGAGTCATGAGTTTGTCTTACCATTTATGTATTCTCAGCTCTAGCACAGGTGCCTGAATATTATGAAGGTATTGCAGCACTATAAAGCATCCTTAGCTTTTTAGAGCTTCTATAACATAGTTCCATAAACTGAGTGGCTTAAAACAACTAAAATTTATTATCTCAAGGTTGGGGGTTTAGAATTCTGAAATTGAGATATTGACAGATGCATACTTTCTCCACAACTTCCAAGGGAGGTCTTGCCTCTTCTGGTTTCTGGTTGCCCCAGGTGTTCCTTGGCTTATGGTCATGTAACTCCAATCTCTGCTGTAGTTTCCCACAGACATTGTATCTCTTCACATCATTTTATTTTTTGTGTGTGTATGTCTGTGTCTAACTTTCCTTATTATCATAAAGATACAGGTCATACTGGAGTAGGACCCAACCCTACTCTTGTATTACTTCATCTTACCTAATTGCATCTCTGTGAAACTTATTTCCACATAAAGACATCTTCTGAGAAACTGAGAGGTAAGATTCCACATATTCTGGAAGGAATTCAGATCAACCCATAATAGATGTATTCCTGAATCATCAGTGCTCATTTCCTGTCTTGGGAAGGATGAAGGCTACAGTTTGATTTTTTGATTTCAGACCAGGAAATCATATCAGTTACTGTGTTAAACATTGGCAGGTTTAGATAGTTAGTACAAAATGCAAATATGTAAGAGAAGGGTAAGCTATTTACCTAAATAATTAAAAAGCAGCATAATTAGTGAAATGGAAGTTGTATGTAAAATTGAATACCGTGAAAATTCTAGGGAATGACTAAATGACTAAGTATTCCTAGAGCTCCAGTGGTGCAATCAGTTAGTACCTGGTACTTAAATGACTAAGTATTCTTAACAAAGGAAGCCATTTCAAATATAGGCCAAAAGTTACTGCAGTAAGACACACCCTTAAAATCTCAGTCTCTTAAATTACAAAAGTTTTATTTCTTGCTTATACCACATGTTCACGACACCTCTCTTTTCCATGCTGTCTTTACTTTAGGACCCATGTGATACAGGCCCTACTACCTCAAACACTGCTAGCAGTAATGACAGGACGTAGAGAATCCTGGGGAGTTTCATACGGTGACTTAAATATTCTGGCTCAAAAGCAATATAACATCACCTCTGCCTACAGTATTTCAGCCAGATAAAGTCCCTTGTTTCCAACTAATTTCACAAATACATCACAGGCAATTCAAATTCAAATATCCAAAATTATTAAATCATGTTTCCCCTTAAAATTGGTTATTCTTCAACACTTCTTATCCCAGCAAATGGCTCCATAATATACCTAATTGGGAAGACACCTAAATAATGTTTAAATATCTGTCTCTTCTTTTTCAATCTCCATTTAGGTGACTTTGATCCACTTTGACTCATGTCTCTGGAATGTATGTTCTTCTCCCTGCCAGTACTGTGAACACTACTGTGAAAGTCCTAACTCTTGACATGACCATTGTCGTATCATGTAAGTGATCTCCAGGCTTTTATTCATACTTCACTCTAGCATATTTCTTAAAGTATAAGGCAGACTGAGCCGCTCTGAAAACATGCTTATGTTAACTCTTCAGAACTCCCTATTGATTTTATGATAAATATCAAATTATCTACCACTGTGCTGGCTCATCAGCTTCCTATCAGCACACTTGGTCTTTGAGGTCCAACCATGCAAAACTTTGTCAGTTCCATGTTCATTTCTGCCTTACTTCATTAGCCTCCCCTTACTCTAATTTTTTCAGGCTACCCCTCCTTATATCTCAGGTTGAACATTCCTTCCCAAAGACAGGCTTCTCTTATGTAAGACTTTCATCATCCTCAATTAGGCCAAAGCCTAAAATTCTGTGCTGTGTACTAAATATAACCAGAGAGGGAAGAAAAATAATGGGGATTAATGTTTTAATGTGTTTAATCACTATTATTCTCTCTAGGAGAAAAGTCCATGTCTCTTATGTAAACACAATTTCCCAACACTTAAAATAGTATCCTAACTATACCATATTTTAAGTCATCATATACTCAATGAACTTGTTTTTGTATTTGTTTTTGTGAAGGATGAATTTGAATGATTCTTTAAAATCTAATCTTTACTTCTTCTTTCTTAGGTCTTATGGACTGTTTCTATTTGCTAACCATTGAAGGCTAAATACCACTGAGGTGTGTGTGAGTATCAGCTACTGTATTTAATGAAAGCCTTCAAACAATAGCTAAAAGCACAGTGGAGCCAAGAGCTCTTCAAATGCATTCAGGGTGGAGGAGAAAATGTCAATTGATATTAGAAGTTACAATCCTCATCACTCATAGCTTTAAAATTGTGTCTAAAAGCATTATAGCTTCAAATGCTAGCAGACTTTTAAGGCTGTTCCAAACTCTTTGATATCAATGATGATGATAAGAGAGTAAAGTGAAAACCACAGAGAAGAAAAAGAAAAGATAAAAAGAGTCCAATCTAGTCTGATCATCAACCGTACTGCCTATATTTTCCTACTGAACGATTTTTGCCACAGCAATATAATGAGCATATCCTTCTCAACACCACTTTCAGAAAAATCTTTTCTGCAAATAAATGAAGAATGTTAGTGAGTTAACATATTGTTTCTTTTCTTTAATGGCATTGCATTAAAATAAAAGAACATTACTATCATAATATAGGAACATACTTTTACAACATAGGACTTGTGCCCCCAGATATGTCTGTGTTTCCTGCCCACTATGAAACCATTCTACAATTGATTCTTCAGCATGCATCAGTTGGGTGTCCTCTAACTCAATTCAGTTCTGACACTACCCATCTGGAGATAGTTCCCAAACCCACAGTCTGAGGGCTCAGTCCTACAACTCCACTCCAACACCTGTTCTGTGCTCCTGACCAATCAGCTATCAATTGGGCTTTCCATGATCTCTGCTTGTGTTCAGGTAATTTTCTAGAGGAGCTAACAGGCAGAATTCAAGAAGATACTTTACTTATGTTTATCCATACACAATAGGAGGTATTACAAATGATACAGATGAATAGCCAGATAGAAGGGGTACATATAACAGGTATAGGAGAAGGGATTCAGCACTTCTAGGCTGTTTGTCAGTCTGTCACACCTCAGAGGCTTCCAAGTGTTCAGCTATCCAAAGCCTGCAGAACTCAGTTCTTCTGAGTTTTTATGGAAGCTTCATTAAATGGATAGGATTAATTAAATCACTGTCCTTTGGTTTATCAACTCAACTTACAGTCCCTCACTTCTCCCTGAATGGTTGGAATGGGACTAAAAATTCTAAATTCTCTAATCCTGGGGCATGCAGGGGTGGCGGTGTAGGTCCCAACCTGGGAGTAGAGGCTATCCCTGAGGCTATCAAGAGGCCCCCAACCACCAGTGTTCTTATTTGCATGCATTACACATTTTTATCATTCAGGAGATGCCAAGAATTCCAGAAGCTAATGTCAGGAAACTGGGACTGAACCCAAAGAAATGTTTCGCAAAATCACAATTACAAAATTCCACAAGAGGTTCTTATATTTATATAATTTCATTCATTTTTAGCATAGACTATTATATGAAAACAAAATGGAGATTCGGGGAGATTAAATGATTAATTTCAATCATGTATTGCTGTGACTAAGAACTTAGTACTTCAGAATCCAATTTTTTGGGTTTTTTTTCATTATATTATAGCTTCCTTCCTTGCTATAGTCACTCTTGGGAGGAGAAGATGACTTCAGGAGGTCAAAGGACAAAACAATTGATTTCTTGTCACTGAGTTTAGCAAAGTAGAGATATCCTGACACTCAATTCCTTTACATTGTGTAATATAATTATAAAATAGAACTGTGAATCAGATAATGGACTGGTAGAGTGGATAGCAATGTGGGTGAATGGTACCTGATGTGAAATATTTGGGAGTATGACATGCCAATTGGAGAGGGGGGGAAATACAATGACATAAAAGCCATTCTAAGATTTCCCTCTCCCACTTTGTTAAAATTTGGTATGTTTTGCATGTTGTTATTGATGGATTTTTCTTTACTGTTTTTTGGTTTATTTTTTATTTATTTTTTTATCTTCTGTTTTGTTAAGAGACAGGGTATCACTACATTGTATAGGCTGGAGTGCAGCAGCTATTCACAGGTGTTATGCCACTACTGATTAACATGTGAATTTTGATCTATTTTCTTTCCAAACTGGATCAGTATTGCTATCCTTAGATAACCAGTCTCTACTCCCAGGAGGCCACCACATTGCTGCCAAAACTGAGTGTGGACACCTGATCAGCATCTCACACTGCATCCTAGAATGCCTGGAATCAAGCAGTTTTCCTGCCTCAGCCTCCCCAGTAGTGGGAACTACAAGCAGACACCACTGCATTCAACTTTGCTTCTGAGAAGAGAATGTATGTCTCTGAGGACAATCTTTGGCTCATACAGAAAAGGAATTCCACAAATTGACATAGTAGCCTAAATTGTTTTGGCTCAGAAAGATGGTCTGGTCCCAGAACATCATGAGAGAAAGATCTTCTTACAAGCTTATTACTCTAAGACAAGGTGGAGACACATTTAAATCCAGAAACGTGCCTCTAGGACACTGTGACAAGCACCAAGAAAGTGTGCCAGGTCTCCACAGTGAGGTGTGTGCGCTAGAGAGAGCATTTGCCTTCACTTGATTACATTTTTAATTAAATGCTTTGTCCATAATGTCTATAAGATTTTCGTAACGCCACCTTCACAACATGAATCAATGTTATGGATATTAATAAATTTCATATTTATGACCAAAGAAGATTTGTATAAGATTCTCATTCTGAAGTCTCCATGCTGACATCAGGAGGGACAGAGATTACAGGGGCAATTTCATAGAGATATTCCCAAAGTTTAAAGGAACATGGACTGAGAGCATTTGGATTTCTTTGCCCCTTGTGTTCTTTTTCCGGCCCTCAACTTTGGTCTCAATAAAAGGGAGAAACGGGTTTCTTTTTTACTCCTCCGAAAGGGTTGCCTTGCTACTGAAGAGCAATCAACATACACAACTTGGAAAAGTGTCCGTGTGTCCCATATGAATAAACTAAAATCTACTTTTAGAATCATTTTCCCTATGATACTCTTTCTGATTTAAATGGCCTAAAAATAAAGCCTTTCTTTTGAATATGACTCATTTGGAGCCGATGTTCTAAAAACACATGAATGTGAATGCCATTGAATAATTTAACGGGACTGTGCAAAGAAATAGAGCAGTTCACGTCCTTGCCAGTGGAGTAGAGGAAAGCTGAACACTAGAAGCTTAATCTGCACAAGTGAACTGTCCTCCTCAAACACATACGGAAAGAATCAGACGATTAGCCCGCGGCCGCTTTTTATATATAGCAAACAAACTCAATTACATGGGGAGGAATATTCAAGCACGCCATAAAAAGTTATCAGAGGACCCGCAGAGATTCCCCCTGGAGCTTCCAAGCACAGATTCAGTAGCCAGTAATTTCTCCTTTCCTAGATAATGTGCCAGGACCACGGTGCTGATTAGCCCTTCAATCACACTCTCCCAGGAAAAGTAAAGCCTTTAATTTTGTCAACGGGGAGAGATGTGTCCCTGCTTTTCTCTTTTTCACCTTCATCCCTTCCCCGGCTGTTTGAAGACATGGTGTGAGCGTGCGTGTCTGTGTGTCTGTTGGTGTAAGAAACAAGACTGAAGATTTTACTCCTCAGAGCTCCATACTAAGACTATTGTTATTAGAGGAAAAAGGAAAAGCTTTCTCCATTAAAGTCAATTTGGAATCAGTATTTAAGTTTGAGTGAAGATAATTTTATTTTTTTCTTTATTATCCATAACATAAACCTTGCTGATATTTAAGTTCTCTGCTGGCTAGATGGCAAGAGAGACAGAGAAAGTGAGAAGGGAAATATAGTTAGGTGCTCATTGTCTTGTCTGGAGCCCCTTAAAGTGGTCCATATGCTGGCCATCCTTGTATAACCAAAGCCAATTGTGATGCCCAGTGCTTACCAAATACTTGGTGCAAATTTATTTTTAGTATTCACAATTTAAGAAAATGAGAAATGCTCAACCCATAAATTAAAGAAAAAAATCAAAAGGAGGAGAATTAACAGTTTGGGCTGCTTAACAAAAACTCTGTAGATGAGAATTATAAATAAAATCAAAGATAAAGAAAACACTTGTGAAATAATTATATCAGATAAGACAAAGGTTTGATCATTTTGTTATATGTAAGACTTCATACCACTCATTAACCCCTCAGAAATGTAAACAATAATCCTTAAATAAAACAAAAATAAAAAATAGTCAGCCTCTCCGTCAGTAAAATGTCTTTTTTATTTTTCCAATTAGAGTTAGCACCAACTGACATATATCAAGTTGGCATACCCGCAACCAACATACCAAAAACTAATAAACAGAGAAATATAAGAAGAAAGTGTGGCATTAATTTATCATTAACAGAAAAAAAACTGGGAATTGGATATGGTATACAACCTCTGCACAGTGTCAACTCTCATATATTAATACAATGCTCTATTTTTATTTTTTCCATTCTTGGTTCAACTTGTCTGTAAATTCACAAATTAACAGACCTGGTTATCTTCCTGGGGTAAAAGCTTCTCCCATGAACACAGAATGAGATCACTTTCTGCCTGCCTCCTCTCTTTCTCTCTGTCATACATATAATGGCTTCACAGACGTATCTACTTTCCTTTCCTCATACAGAACATGGTCCAGTTACCTGCATCTAACACAGAGCATTACTGAGAACTCAGCTCAGGGAAAATAATAAAGTGAAAACATACATCAAGCCAGCCCTCTGGAGTTTTCATGGTCTAGTTCTTTGCTAGAAGCAAAGATGGATAAAAGTATTTACCTCTTAAATGTTTACCTAATACTGTATGAAGTGGTGACCTTAAGTGGTCTTTACAGC
This sequence comes from Galagoides demidoff, assembly GCA_963574575.1. Classification (NCBI taxonomy): domain Eukaryota; kingdom Metazoa; phylum Chordata; class Mammalia; order Primates; family Galagidae; genus Galagoides; species Galagoides demidoff. The sequence continues at coordinate 15,280 of CAUYQV010151901.1, forward strand.
TCATAGACCACACACACAAAATTATGAATGAGCAATTTTTATTCCCTGGAAACTAATGGTTCTGGCACACTCTCCTCCTCTTCCAGAGGACCGAAAGCAATATTCCCTGGTGAAATGACTATAATTCATAGATGCCAGGGACCAAGTTTCTGAATTTAGGCTAAGGTGGGAGACGTAAAGGGATAAATAACAAAGAAAAACTGTCAACATTTATTGGAGGCTGATACAGTTGATCTGAGTTTCTCAATTTGACCTTGAGTAATCAATCAGCTGATAAATATTCCACCAGAAGCTCCTCTGTGTCAGGGTCTAAACTCAGACTCCCTTACCAGACAGGTCAGTCCATGAAGCTAATGTGGACAGCAGGAGATCTGTGCTGAATTATTAGTAAGTGTCCCATTGACAGATAGCAGCAGCAGCCACTCAATGTATTTTTTTTTTTTTTTTGCAGTTTTTGGCCAGGGCTAGGTTTGAACCCACCACCTCTGGTATATGGGACCGGTACCCTACTCCTTTGAGCCATAGGTGCCACCCCGTTTTTCTTTGTTTTTTGATCCTCATGTAAGAACACAGGTCCAGTAATGCCATAAATCATGATTCTTGAGAGGGGTTGCAAATTAAAACCCATATATGAAATTACCTTTAAAGATTTTGGAAACAAGCTCATTTTTAATGATACTGTAGCCTAAATCAGATGTGAGTATTGGCAGGCTTCACCTCTCAGATTGCCACGTCCAAATTATGTGTAAAACATTGTGACAGACATTGTGGAGAGACTCGGGGAAATGCAAGATTTAATTGTTGCTCTCACAAAGCTGTCACTGTAGACAGGAAGGAAGGGCACACACAGAAAGATGTCTTGATAAACAAAGAGCCCCTTCCCTCCTTCTCTCTCTGCCTCCTTCCCTCACTTGTGCTCCTTTATCTATTTCTTTCATTAAACTGCCTTTTAAATGGTTTTCTAAATCTTCTATCAGGAATAAAGTTTCTATTCAGTCTGAATTTGGCTTACACACTTAAAAATCTATATTTCTTTTTAACTTAAAGTGTGGCTGGAGCAGCAGTTGCGAGGTCCAAGATATATCCTAGAATGGAGCTCAGCTGCTCCACTGAGGGCTGATCACCAAGGCAGAAAGCACTCAGTCCACATCAATGTCCACACGAAACTCAGCACAGTGTTTAAAGAACAATTTGGAAAAAAATCTTCTTCTTGTCTATATGAATGACTTTTATGCATCTTAAGAGCCAGAGTATTCCCTGAACTCTACAATAAAAATGAAAAACTTTCCCATTCTGAGCAAACAGAAAGCACACATGAGATGATACAGTTTTTAGGTTTCCATAAAATGTTACCTTCTCCAAGGGGCCACTCCAGCCTTCCTGGGAACACTTTCTGTGATCTCTCACAGCACTTGGAGTCACAGCATCTTAGCAAGTATATTTAAACCACAACCAATCTGTGTTCTGTATGTATTCCATATAACCTTTAGTGGGAGGGCTGTCTTCTCACTCTTGTGTTTGCTATCCTGAAAAACTTCAACTAATTTTTAAGTACCAATTTTATAGGTCCTCTTCTCTCTGTGCTCCTGATCTGTCTTTCATTCTAACTGATTTTATGTATTTCTGACCTTTGCCCATATCCTATGACAATAATTGTCCATAGTAAAATTTGCCTCTATCCTCTGATGTTGAGCTCATCCAGGCAAGAATTTCAAATTCATCCTTGTACCCACTGGTTACCAAAATTTTCTCTCATATAGACAGCATTGTTACAAATCCATTTGGACAAAAATGTTATGTATAAGTTACACCCTCATATAAATTACCCTCATTTGGGGTATCAATTATATTCGTTTATATCAACTTTACTGAGATGTCATTGAAATCCATTTCTTATTTATAGCAGCTTTAGTGAGAAATCACAAAAATCATGTCTTTCAACCACGTATCAGTGGTTTTTACTACATTTGCATAGTTCTACAACTACCAACACTATCTCATTTTAGCATAATTTCAACACACCAAAAATAAATCCTGTACCGAGTAGCAGCTATTCTCCATTGCCCTGACCTTCAGTCCTGAAACCCAACAATTCACTTTGTGTGTCTGTATATTTATGTATTCTGGACTTTTGATACAGTTGGAATCATCCAACATGTGGCATTTGGAGTTCAGCTCCTTCCACTAAGCATATGCTTTTCAGAGTTTATTCATAAGGTGGCATCCATTAGTATCTCATTCTTTTATGCGGCCAAATAATATTTTTGGTGTACTTATATTTCATGTTGTTTATCCATTCATCAGTCCATACACATTTGGGTTGTTTGCATTTGTTGTCCACCATTACTAAAGCTGCTAGAAACATTGGTGTAAAAAGCTATATGTGGTTATAATTTTTTAAAATTTCTCTTCTGGGTTTTATGGTAATTTTTTTTAAGAGGTGTCATAAGAATGAAATCTTTTTTTTTTTTTCTTTGCAGTTTTTGGCCAGGGCTAGGTTTGAATCCACCACATCTAGTATATGGGGCTGGTGCCCTACTCCTTGAGCCACAGTTGCCACCCCAGAATGAAATATTTGTTAAATCTCATTAATTTGAGTTTCCTTGGGATATTAGTCATAAGAAAATCAGTCTTGAAAAATTTGGAAAAAGAAAAAAGATATTCATTGTTTTTGTTTGACTTTGCACTGTTTACTATTCTTTTTCTTTACTATTTTGTCTCCTTACTGAGATTTTTACTTTTTTAAAGAGATGCCTTTCCATTCCAAAACTAAATTAATTAAATAATAGCATATAAGATTTTAGTATGTACTACTTTAACTGTTTTCCAGTATTTATTTTTATTTTACTATGAACATGTTTACTATGTAATACTAGTTTAGAGAGGGAACTACTCAGAAAGAATTTACCCCAAACAAATCTGAGGCAAGCTGCTCCCCAAGGACATGATTTTGGAGCCTTCTGGAACCACTTTTGCATGGGCCATTCCCTATTTCAATATTGCTGCTAAATTTATTAAACTTGGAAAATAACTAAAAAGCATTATTTTGCAAATAGTTCATCACAACATCTCAATAAAAAAAGGTCCGGGCATAAGGCTGGGAAAAAAATTCATTTAAAATCCTCATGTATTTCCAATATTATTCTCAGCCTTTTTATTGGAAGGCTATGACAAGAACTCTTTGATGAAAGAAAATATACGGTCCACATTTAAAAAAATCTTTTCTGTCTTTTTTTTCTCTTCTTTGATCTTCTTTGCTTCTCACATTTCCACAAATTTTCCTTCTTTCAGCCATAAAACAGTAATGAGTACTTATGAGCAGGAGCTTAGACCATCTTGGGACTTTGGTTTCAGGAAATTAGTTAAGAGAACACAAGTCTGGTGAGCTCTGGGGTGAGCACTGGCTTGGGTGGAATTGTGATCTCAGAATGAAATCTTTTATCTCTGAATGCACATTTTCGAGAAATGAGGGGGCAAAAACATGTGCAGTGACTTAGCATAATTGGTCAATATGTTTATTTGTCTAGTTATTCACCAACAAGTCAGAAGGCTGTAAGGCTTGGATCACAGGTAATGTTATCTTTTAATACAAAGGTGAAAATTTTCCATCTGAGAACGAATAGAAAAAGCAGATATATAGAAGATAATTATATACAGTGAATGGTGCTAAAATTAAAATTGTAGTTCATGACTACAGTTTATTTTATGTTAAATTATTTTCAAAATTAAATACTAATGGCTCAGTGCCTGTGGTTCAAGCGGCTAAGGCGCCAGCCACATATACCTAAGGTGGCGGGTTCGAATCCCCAGCCCGGGCCCGCCAAACAACAATGATGGCTGCAACCAAAAAATGGCTGGGCGTTGTGGCGGGTGCCTGTAGTCCCAGCTACTTGGGAGGTTGAGGCAGGAGACTCGCTTGAGCCCAGGAGTTGGAGGTTGCTGTGAGCTGTGATGCCATGGCCCTCTACCCAGGGCGACAGATTCAGGCTCCGTCTCAAAAAAAAAAAAAAAAAAGACACTAATTATTCTATACCATGTTTGTTATATTGTATAATAATAGCTCATATGGATTGAGCATTTATAATCAGTAGTTTTTCAAGCAATATACATGTATATAAACTTAAGTCATTCTTTTGAGTTAAATATTATTTTTACTATATATACCTGAAGAAACAAAGACTTCTTGGTTTAGCAATTTGGATAGTGTTAGAAACCCAAAAAGCTAGAATTCAGAACACTGTAATTGTATGCCCAGTTTTAAGGGTTCCCAGGATTAGTTTTAATCAGGTAAGGTGAAATACACAGGTACAGAAATGACTGTCAAGAATGAAGACAGTTTGTTATGGGTCCTACAAACAGAAGCCTGAGCACTTCGTGCAGGGGGCCACACTTGGCAGCACTCTGGCCAGTCCAGAATTAGACAGACAGGGGGAAAATATGGGCGAGAATCTTTATTGTGATTTCTGCAGAAAGAAATAGGAAAGGAAGCATAAAATAGTCTAGGATTGGCAATTTTGAATAATTTCATCAGGATTTGGGGCATAGGGCTGTACTAAATTGTCTGGTACCAGGCTCTGGATTAATCAAAGCAGGTGGATAGTCTGCCAGAGTGTGAGTGCTCTAGAGCAGGTGGTGGAATGTGGATTCAGGATTGATTGGTTCATATTCACAAAAAGCGTGTTTATTGGTGGTTGTTTATAAATACAAAGAATTGGCTTAGTCCCAGGTCACACCAGAGTCAGCAAGGCTACAGATATAGAAAGCACCAGAATATAGAAAATAAAAGACATGGTCTATTGCCTATGTCCTGTGCCATAAATTTAACTTATCAAAATCAACTCTCTTTGTCTTATGCATCAAAGACTCCTTGCCCTTCTGGATACATGGACATCTTTATATAGGAAATTTTTTGATGAGTAACGTAATTTTACCTGTGACATTAAATAGAGAAAGCCTAAAATATAAACATATAAAAAGCAAAGAATAAAGAAAATAATACATGAGTCACAACAAAAGTTTTGAGACATACTGTGTAATGGACCCTATTTCAGTTCCAAGGAAGAAAGTCAACACTATCCTCTCTGATTCACCTGTGCAAGATTCAACACGCTTGGCTTACCAGTATTGTTGGGAAGGAGTCTATAAAACAATTCATGCATATGCATGTTTATTATTCATAAGTTTATATTGCCATTATTTTTTGCATGAAAATGGAAAGATCATGAGATAAAATAATTTTCCCACCTCATATCACCTAATGTCAATATCATGTACCACTAAAATAGTCTTATTTGTAATGTCAATTACAACTTTAATCTCCTATAAAAATTTTTAATCTGATCTCTCACTAGTAGTCATAATTATGTAAAAGGACCCTCCTACTCTACTCAGAATATTGGACTTGATCAGTGGTTTTCCTGAAAATTTTCGGTAAATATTTTGTTCAAGATATCTTACTCAGTAATTTATTATATAAAACATATAGAAGTAAAATTCTTCCTACTTGCTTTTGGGAACTAAGGGAAAACTCTAGCCTGCCATCTATATCTATTTTGGCTGTTCCTGGATGGCTATAGGGAAGAAACTCCTGAGGAGAAAGTTGCGGAAGGACAATCCTTTATAAGCACAAGTTATAAGCCACAAGAATAGATCTCTACTACTTCATCCAAATCAATGGTTTTAATCAGCGTCAGGCCCAGCGCAAGCTTAGCTTTGTCTTATTAGGCCAACCAATCTTCCCAATTTCTATCTTGGTGCCCTAGATCTCGCACAAAGCTAAAACTAATTATAACTAGCCCCTTGGTCTATGATACCTAAAGAGATGTAATTAAATTTCTACTTATCTTTAATCTCCCTTGGTGTTTATAAAGATAATGGGTAAAGTAGCTGTAATATAAATACTTAACAATTATAGCTATAACCAAAACGCCTTATATAAATGTGTCAATTGTCAACCTCAAGTGGTGGTTATGTACAGCATATTAAGATAGTTATTACCCACACCAAGCTGTCATTCTGGAAGAATCTCACTTGGGTAGTTTTGGTGGGTTTTCATTACTATTATAAATTAACATTCCATAAGTTTATATATATTTATGAAACCAAGTTTTGAGAATTTTTTTTTTTTTGAGACAGAGTTTCAATCTGTTACCCAGGCAAAAGTATCATGGCATCTGCTTAGCTCACAACAGCCTCAAACTCCTGCCTCAGCTTCCCAAGTAGCTGGGATCACACATACCTGACATAATGTTTAATTTTTTTTTTCTATTTTTAGTGACTCAGGGAAAGGGGAGTGGTCTCACTTTTCCTCAGGCTGGTCTTGAAAACTTGAGCTCAAAAGATCCTCTCACCTCAGCCTCCTGGAATACTAGGATTGCAGGAGTGAGTCACCATGCCTGGCCTGTTTTTGGACATTCTTTCCTTCAACATTTTACTATATCAACTAAGGTATTCATGTCGAAGTCTTCAATATAGAATAAAATGCCTGTGTCTATGCAAATTTCCGTGCACTTAATCTAAGTAAAAATATAATAAGCTATATGTGAAACCATGAACTTAAAGTATTAACTACAAATCTTTCCTCACCAAAGGATTAGAAAAATACTTAACCAAACTGGACCTGGTCCAATAGATTTTCTTTTTCATGTATCCTCGTTGGTTATCGAAGGCTGATAATCCCTGGGGTTTCTATGTTGATCAGGTCTGGAAAGATCACTTAGTAAAACAATCTGCTTATAATTCCAAGTTCATTCTTTACTTGGTGCATTGCCAACATCTTTTTCTCTAGTTTTACCAGCCATACTTTGTTATAAAATGTTCAGGTTAAATTTGGTCATCCCTTAACTTTTCCATTGCAAGTTATGAAAAAAAAAATACTTGTTTTGTGGAAAAAGGTCTCTGTTCTGTACCAATATGAGAGAATATTCTGGAGCTTTCTCTGCACTGCTGAATGGGTCTGGTGCTCCCCGCGGGGATGTTTTCTTGCTTCTCTATCAATCTCTCTAGACAGATTTATTGATAGGTTGAAAGATAGCCAATTTATAACTTTGCTTTCTTTGTCTTTCTATTTGTCTCTCTTTTCTCATCCCTCTCTACTTGTGTTTTATGGCACATTACTTAATTTCAGAACAGATTATAAAAATCCCTCACTTTTTGAAGGGAGAGTTTTGTTTTCATTTTTATCTCCCAGATTCAAAAAGACATTTTATCTAACAAAAGTCATTGAATTATACTGTATTTTTTATGTAATTCTTGATCTCCTTCTAACTATTTTAGTAGGAGACTCACAATTTAAGTCTTCTGTGCCATTCAACACATAGGCCACCCTTTCATTATTGATTTTCTTTCACCAATATTAACATGTGATTCTCTGGAATTTTATCTCTTTAAGGAGAATGAAATGCTGTTTGTGACCAATTGTCAATTTTCCAAAGCCTTTTATCTTATCCTATATTGATTTCACCGATTTGTAACGCTGTATTGACTACTCAAATGTTTATGCTGCATATGGATTTTGGAGACTGAATGAATACCACCCATCCTTTCCAATAGCATTTTAAGCAGAAAAAACAGGTAATCCTGAGAATCTTGTAAAGAAGAAAATTTGTATGGAAAGTTCAGAATAGAAAACTTAAAGGATGTCCTCAAGTTCAGTGGGGTGGAAGAAGGAGAGAAAATGAACGGAGGAAGGGCTGAGTTGTTCAGTCTGGGTGTTCTGCAGAGTTTAAGTTCCCGAAGCTGAGGCTGTCCTCGAGGCGGAGCTGTGGCCGAAGATGCTTCTTTTCCTGCTAGACAGTGGCAAAGCTCTGAATTCAGCAGCGAAGGTGCTGAGTTCATCTTCTGTGAAGAAGCTTTGTATATAGAGAGTTTAGAAGAAAGGACATTTTGGTGAGGGGACACTCAAGGGCTTGGGAAGACAATAAATAAACGGTTAGCATAGAAAAATTATTGGGACTTGAATTGCAAGTTTGGTGATAGACAATAAAAAACAGAATGGATTTTGTTTGTTTCAAGCTCATACTATTCATAAAAAGTGCAGGAAAGGAAATGAACCCATCTCAAGAAGCTGATGAAGTCCCTCATGCCCTCACGCTTGGTCGGCCAGTGGCCTGCCCTTTTTATTGCAGCTTTAATGGCGTCACTCCAGTTTATCAAGGAGCACTACACTTTATGTTTGCATGGGCATTTAAGTGCTTCTTCCCTAAACACAGAGTGTTTTATACCCTTAGCTACCAAAAGGGTTGCTGCCTGGAAGCATTTCTTTTTCATAAGTCATTTAAAATGTCCTATGTATCATTTTATGACAACTTTACAAGGTTTTTCAAGGTAACTATGGTTATCCCCTGAAGATATAACTAATGATTTTACTTCCTAATCCTCAAATTTCTGTGGATTCACATTATAATAAAACCCATAAAACTCATAAGATCCGTAATGAAAGTAACCCTGGTGTTCTAGCAAAAAAAAAAAAAAAAATCCAAATGTCATTTTGAGCAAAACTTGCTTTTGACAATTTCTGTAAAAATGTCACCTCTTTTAGCTGATTAAAAAATAATAAGCATAGTCTGATACATATACAGATATTGCATTGGAGGCTTT
>CAUYQV010151902.1:0-47772 GCA_963574575.1 Galagoides demidoff
AGAATAGGCTGTGAAGTTTCTGCTAGGGCCTCTTGGAACACTGATGGGAGAGCCCTCAGCTGCAGGTAAGTACTCTGTTTATCCTGAGGCCGTTGCCACAGTCATGTAAGGGACTCAGAGGGAGACAACACACTCACACGAGCAGTGACTGGACTCACACGCACACACACACTGGCACGCCCCACTGGGAACCATGTCAGGAAGCCCTGATTGTTCCCCCTCTCAGCAGTTTCAGCCTTTCTAGCTCAGGAAGACACATAAGTGGAAAAGGTTTTAGGGTGATGTCAGCCCAGCCATCATCTGACTGCAACTGCAGGAGAGAGTTCTAAGGAGAACTTCCTTAATAAGTCCAGTGAAGTGGTCTGATAATTGCATCACTCTGTTATGCAAAGGCATTTCATTGGTTTTGTTTAAATTCCTCTCATCTGGAATACGCCCAGCAAGGCTCTGCACTTCTCTGTCAGAAAGGCTCCTGAATGTACTGCCTTCAGGGAGTAAATCTTTGGCTCCTGAAATAAGCCTTTCTCTCCTAGAAGCGTGATGCGCTTCCCTTTTTCTCTTTCTTGCTATATATGTCTCTGAATTTGATCAGAAGAAAGAAATTCTTTTTATTACTTTCAAATGTATGAAAGAGAGGAGCAAAAATTTTTATCAACTCTAAAAAGCATGACTTATGAATTCTGATTATTCCACTGACCATTTGAATCCACAAAGACTCGCAAATGAATGATCGACATCAAGGATTCCTTACGTATGGCAAAAGTGTATCCTTCTCACATGGTGTCATAAAAGATGTGGTTAAAGAACTCATGGACAGACCTTGAATTGATGTGGGAGCTAAGTCAGGAGACCGTCTCTCCTTTGTGCTTGATTTTCTGTTTTGTTTTAAATTATCACCACATATAATAACTCTGGTTGTCACTGCCATCACCAAGGCAGCCGGCCAGACACTGGATTGTAAGCTCGAAGCTTGTAGAAGATGGACCTTCTCATACATGTCAGGGAAAAGGCCCCAAGCAACCTCAGCAGCTGGAGGTTGAGAACATACATCCCTCTCCCAACTCTGCCCCATCACTGGAGTTCCACAGCTGATCAATTTCCAACTGCCCAAGTCTGATCCTTAATGTCCAGTAACTTCCATTTTGTCTCTGCGGGCCTGCTGTCCCCATTCCTACACATCTTGCTGCATAGGTTGCTACATAGCTTGTTACTTAGATCACTACATATGTTGTTACATAAGCTGCTACATATCTTATTACACAGGCTGCTACATATTCTGTTACATAGGTTGCTACATCTGGTTACACTTTTAAAGTGTAAATAATACTTTTGTGTCTGAAACAACCATGACCAAAAAACAACAGGAGTGCAGGTGAATATTTAGAATTACATTTGGGGAGATTCACTGCACCTGTTCTGTGAATGGCAGTTGAGCGGCTCTTCCCTTGGTGGAGTGAACCCACCGCTATCACCCCCCATCAGAAACTCCAGGAACATCCTTAACTCACGGGGTCATTACATGAGCTGTGTCCTTGAACATTACTTGTAATGACAAGAAAAGAGACACTATCCTCTCAGTACTAAAAAAACTGCACTGTAATTAACTGAAGAAGAAAATCAATGCCTCTGCAGCCCAGAGATACAGATCAGTGATTTTCTTCATAATTTACTAATTCTTAGTAACATCCCCTTCCTTTTACAGAAAAACAAACATCCTGAAAATAAAAATGGGAACTCCCAGTGGAGTTGTCTCTTAACTCTCCTTAATCATTTTTCCATTCTAATTTTCCCTTTGCTTTGCTTAATAGAAAGTGACATCTTGGTTCTTCTGCTAAAAGCTTTATTTCCTCCCGGTTTTTCTTCATTATTGTTGGCATGTCCCTTGCCTTGAAAACCAAAACATGTGCATGGTTGCCTAACAAAAATAAAATTTCATTTCTGCTGAAAGATGTTAGAGCGTCACAGCACTGCGGTCAAACAGTGCGGGGAGTTGGTGAGTAGGATTCTCATCTCGTCTAAGCCCCTTTCACTGATGACAGTGACAAAGTAAATCCCGTGATGATTACTCTGTGAAATCATTATGTTGTATATTTTCTTCTGCATGTACATTACTCACACAATCCAGCCATTATGTGTATTGCTACGAGAGGAATCCAGGGTATCACCCTCTTGTTCTCACCCTCACGTAACTCGGTGCATCTGAACAGTGTAATAAGCAGAGCACCTAGGTCCATCCCCCGCTCCAGCAGCAGGGGGCGCTGGCAGTCACAGGTGCCACTTTATGGGGGAGACAGCAGTGGGTCACCAGACGTACATGTCTAGCACCATGTTGGCTGGTGTCAACCTGTCTCGTGAAAAAACTACCCTCATCAGTGCTGATATCAGTTAAGCCTGGGCCCTGAAAATTCAAAGCTTAAATATCTGTTTGAAGGAAACATCTGCTTGATAGCAATTTCCATATCCTTGGTAGGATTATTATTTATCAGAAAAAATAAAAGCGAATTCCTCATGCTGTTTGTAACAGTCACACGAGGGAGAGAGAGAGGAAATATAAGAATTAGTTGACATGATTTTGGGGTCTGGCAGCTCTTAAATCTAAGGTCAGGCTTGAAATTCTGGGAACAGTTTATGTTGTAGTGTTGAGTTTGGGATCCCACAGAAAAGCAGACTGGAGACTGAGGCAGGGATTCCGTGTTACGTTCCTAGAAGAATTTCTTCTGCATCCAGGAGCTTTGGTCTTTTCTCTTAACACTTTTAGTAGTATGATCAGTAAGGCCTGATCATACTATGAAGAGTGGTTTGCTTTACTCAAAGTCTGTTGACTAAAATATTAATCGCATCTGGGTGATGCCTGTGGCTCAGAGGAGTAGTGTGCTGGCCCCATATACTGGAAGTGGCAGGTTCAAACCCGGACCCAGCCAAAAACTGCCAAAATAAATAAATAAATGAAATATTAATCGCATCTAAAAAACACCTCCTGTGTAAAAGCTAGAGTGGGGTTTAAACAGACAACTGGACACCACAGCCTATCCAAGTGGACAGGTAAAATTAACCATCACACTGGACTTTATATAGGTTATGTTCAAAACTCCCTAGAGATATCTATTCAATCTTTAAAATCTTCACTGAGAAATTGTGCCACAGGCTTTCTTGAATTTCAAATTGAATAAAAATTCCCCTCTTTAAATATTCATCCTAAAGTTTAATTTTTAATCCACTTGTCCTTCTACTTTCCCTAGTAGAAATGGATAATAATTGGATTTGTTATTTAATTCCTATTAAATTAATAAGCTTGTATGCACAATTTTAAACATAATCCTGTAACAGGGGATTGCCCTATGCTTGGTGCCTTGAAATTTGGTTTTGAGCTTGGTTTTAAGCTTTGTTTAGCTTGTTTTTTTTAAACAGTTTTATTGAGATATAATTCACATACTCTACAAATCATCCACTTATCAGGAACAGTTCAATGGCTTTTAGCTTTTTTTATGAGTTTTACGACCATCCATATAATCAATTTTAGAATACTTTCATTACCCCCCAGAGAAACTCTGTGCCCATTATCAGTCACACCACACTCCCTCCCGATGCATCCTTCCCCCCAGCCCAGGACATCACTGCTTACCTTCTGTCTCTCAAATTTTCCTAACAATCTGGACATTTTAGAGAAACAGAATGTTGCAATATGTGGCCTTTTGTGACTTGTAAGGTTTAGTTTTAACACGTCATCTTCGTTAAGACCTGAAAAATATAGATGATTCCAATAGAATGAGTGAAAGAAGGTAAATAACTATGATTTTTGCACGACCACTGGCCCACTTTCCTACCATCTTCCCTCTCTGACCATGCGTCACTGTCAGGGTGTGTCTGGACACCTGATGATTTGGCTTCTCTATTACTTTCTTCTTACCTTTTAATATGATCATGAATTTGGTCTTTGTTTTGTGAGTGATGAATTGAGGTTTAATTTTCTGAAACCAATGTGGCACATTCACTTACTTTAATCCAGTCCCTGTCTCCCCTGAGGCCTGGGGATGGTTTAAGAGGCCAGCAGCATCCTCTGAGCAGCACTGGCAGTCCTGTCCACTCCCGGGCTCCTGACCCTCAGGTCCTCACCCTGTCCCCTTGGTAGCTGTCTCTGTCATGTTCTCATTTCTTCTTTACATTTCTTAAATTACAAGTAGTTTTAAGCATAAAATTTTCACTCATTTGTTCTCTATGAAATTATTTTATTCCCCTCACATTTTCTTACTTTGCATTGATTAGGTGTTTCTACCTGTATATTATCCCTATTAAGGTGATTATCAATAACTTTTGGTAAGATATTGGATGTGTCTGTAATTACTTGCTTTGAAAAAAATTAACTAATATTTTTCTTAACTGATGTGTTGGAAAAGAATTTTTTTTCTTTTTTTTATAGAGACAGAGTCTCACTTTATCGCCCTCGGTAGAGTCCCGTGGCATCACACCCCTCACAGTAACCTCCAACTCCTGGGCTTGGGCAATTCTCTTGCCTCAGCCCCCTGAGTAGCTGGGACTATAGGCCTGGCCACAACACTTGGCTATTTTCTGTTGCAGTTCGGCTGGGGCTGAGTTTGAACCCACCACCCTCGGTATGTGGGGCCAGCATCCCACTCACTGAGTCACAGGTGCCACCAGGAAAAGAATTTTTTCACACCCATGCAGTGGTATCTTCCCACTACCTGTACATATTTAAAAACTAAATATGATAGTAAACAATCATATAATTAATGCTTTAATAGTTATGCAAAGTACATGAAAAATATTAGGCACAAAAACTTACATTAAGCAATTAAAACTAAATTGTTTTTCAAAAATACATTTTTGAGAATTATTTTTCTGTGATCACTCATATTCCTAATCTTTCTTGCAGAGAATTGGTACGTAAATTATAGATACAGTAATAATTTTTTCTATATAGGATTATACAGATACTACCGTCTAGAAACCATATTTCTAATTATATTGTATCAGCCAACTAATAACCTGAAAATGAATACTGATGATAGTGGTAGCTAATGTCAGGGTACTACCAGGAGAATGGGTTAGCAGATTTATTTAGCTGATGTTTTGATTTAATGATTGACATCTCTATATATGGATAGTTACTCTTATTAAAGAAATGATGTCTTGTCTTTTTCTTATAAAGTTATAGAAGTGGACACATAAGGCATAGATTTCCTAGCCAAAATCTTTATTCATTCACCTGGTCACTCATTTATGATCAGATCACCTACATTGTCCTTAGAGCCGTGCCGGGTGTTGGGAGGACCCATGACACCTGACGAGCCTGCCCTCCTGAAGCTGACATTCTCCTGGGGAGGCAGACGGTAGCCAAGTAATCAGACAAGTAACTGCTGTTAAACACTGCGGGAGAGACATGTGCTGATTGTCAAGTTCTTAGACACAGGAACTAACATAACACATTTTGGCTTCATAATGGAGTGGCAACTCTTGGTTTTACTTTATTTTTTATGGTACCAACTGGTACAGTAACACAACATTTTTTTTTTCCTTTTCAGCATCATATTGACAAATGTCTATTCAAATACATTGGCTTTATTACTTTAGCTAAGAAATTTTTAAGATATTATTTTCATGCCTGCAAGAATAGAGCAGAGCATACAAGGACAGAGGGCAGGGAGAGGCTTTTCAAAATTTATCATGACGGGGGAACTGAACAGTAGTTATTCATTAAAAATAAGGACTCTCTTCATGGTATATTAATGCTTTCTAAGAGGCACAGATTCAACTCCCAGGAATTAGCACCAAGTACGTCTTTGGACCAGTGACAAGCTCCTCTCTGCCCTGGTTTGGTTAAGAGAGAGGAGGGACCAAAAAGACCTTCCTTTATTTAAAAAAAATTATGTTTATATGTACATATTAGAGACAGGGTCTCGTTCTGTTGCCCAGGCTGGAACGTGGTGGTGTAATCATAGATCACTGCGGCCACAGTCCTGGGCTCAAGTCATCCTTCCACCTCAGCTTCCCAAGTAGCTGGGACTCCAGGTGCAGACCCTTGGGCCCCCGCTCCTAGTCTACATGTTTTTCAATGTTTTTTGGTCTTGCTATGTTGTTGGTCTCCCACTGCTGATCAGGGCCTTCCTTTAGGGCCTTTAGTTGTAGTGTTCTGGGATTGGACCAATTACTTTCTTATTTTTAATAAAAGACTTGAAACAACAAAGTATATGAACAAATATATTATTTACAAAGCTTAATAATAGATTGTCTGCTTTTCAGCTCTCTCCCAGTGTAAGCTCTAACATAATACAAAATGACATCGAGTCCACCCAAGTTTCCAGCACTGATCACAGCTCTCTGTCTTTCCCTGGAGGCAGCTACAATGTTGATTTTTTTCTTTCTTTCTTCTCTTGCTTGAAAAATTGATCACTACATATGGCATTTCTCAAACTATTGCTTAATTCTAGCCTGTGTGAGTCTTTTGCTGCTTGTCACTTCTCTCGATGCTCATCGTCTCCCGTACTCAGGTAACAGGTGCTGTGAGATGGTGCTAGAGCAGGGATCCCCTCTGAAAGGGAAGCCGTGGGAGTCTGCTCAGTACTCCATGTGGACCAGAGCAGGGAAAGAGTTTACAAGGTACATAGAAGGTGCGAGAGATCCCAAACTCCAGCTTTAGCAGCCAAACTTCTTTTTAGACAGTGGAAGTGTTGAGCAGAATGGCCTTGTGGGAAATCAGGAGATCATGAGGACTCTGTGGTTAGACGGGTCCAGGTTTGAATCTCGGTTTTTCCAGTTGTTACTAGGAGCTGGATGACCCTGACCTGTTAACTCACCTTTCTTCACCCTTGTTCCCTCTCTGGAACACAGAACTAGAACTGCTATTCTCACAGGCTGTGAAGACCTGGCACCTAGTAAGGCTTAATAAATATTAGTTTTTTTTTCTCTGTAAAATTCCAAATTTGATGTAAGATTTCAATCA
This sequence comes from Galagoides demidoff, assembly GCA_963574575.1. Lineage (NCBI taxonomy): Eukaryota > Metazoa > Chordata > Mammalia > Primates > Galagidae > Galagoides > Galagoides demidoff. The sequence goes on from CAUYQV010151902.1 coordinate 6,959, forward strand.
CTGCTTCTCTCCATTCTCCATCTATTTTTAAAATAGATCATGCTCTTTGTCTTAAATTTGCTGTGTTTCAAATATTCACAGTGCTGGACTATCGTATGGTAATTTTATCCAATTCTTTCTTCTTCAGCAAAATTCCCCCCCAATTCTTTGATTTTTAAGTTACTCAATCGTCTTGCGTCTTAGCTTGATTAGTCTTTTTGGCATTTTTGTTTCTCAAAAATAAAACTTTGGTTTTGTATTATTAGTAACTGATAACTATGAACTTTGACTTACACCTCAGCTATAGCTGGACAAACACAACAGTAGCAGGAAGGGCAAAAGCTTCGACAGTCAGACCGATTCTGCTGGACCAAGGGCCCGTGGGGAACCGGATCATGCTTCTTCCTGCCACCCTCAGGGGTCTGCGGCTGCTGAGAACTTGACCTATGGGACTTGCTGGCTGCATCTGCTTGCACTGTGCTTTCCAGAGAGCTCAGAGTCCATCCTGTGGCTTGCTGTGCCTCTGGTACGTATCACTGTATGGAGGGAGGGAATGTACAGACCTGCCAGGTGACTGAACAATGTGGACATTTGAGATTCAGAGGATAAGTTGGACCCGACACAAAGAGTGATTATTATTTCCTGCAACAAGAGCTACATTAACAAGAGAGAGTTACAAGCTACATTAACATGGTGATGTGTCAAAAAAAAAAAGTTGGCAAGAGTGACAGAGAATGAAGTTCTCCTTAATACGTTTTTCTGTATGTAGTTGCACTTGTATCAGCAAATTCTTACAAAAACTGGTAGATGACAAGTTTTATGGGTCAAATGTCAATATTAATCAAGATGTTAGCGAGTACAATGCTCTTCCAGGACATATGCTATTGATTTATTTTATTGAGTTTCTACAGGTCTATTAGGACTATTCCTCAGTGGGTATTTTACATCTGAAAGCACAATTAAAATCCATTTATAATATCTGTTCAAATAAAACATGTGCAGATAACAGCCACAGAATTTCCCCTCACAGGCCAGCTTTTGATAAAGGACATGCAATTTTGTGTGTGCACGTGTGCAACTCTGCTTCCTTAGGTACCTGGGAGAAGGGTGGAAATCAGTTGCCAAATACAGGGGGTGGGAGGGAGGATGGTGGGCTTCACATAAAGATTGGATGAAATTGTTTTGGAAACCTTAGGGATTTTTAAAAGGAATTTTATAAGACAGGAAGTTTCTTACTGTAGGTGGCCCAGGACTTATTGAAGATTATAGGACACACTTCCATAAACATACTTCCTTTTGAATTCAAAAAGTGCGTTGCTCAAAGAATAAATTCACCCTAGGTCACAAAAATCTGAACAGACAGGCACTTAGAAAATAAATATTCAAATCTGCAAGCAACTTGTGGTCATAGTCAAGACAGCTGCGTGTGATACAAGCTTTTTGTAGCGCACACTTGCCTCACGGGTGTGCTTGTGGGATTGATGTGCATGTGTTAATTCTTCATTTGGGCCCCTCACTGGGTGATTCCTTTATGGTGTCTTTGTGCTACACCCATGAATGCCCTTGAATATGTAATCATTAAAGTTTGAAAGAAGATAAAGAAGTTGAGAAAAATATGAAGTGAATCAATAGAGATGAGGAAGAAGAAACAAGTGTCTACCAAAGGGCATGGCAAGGACAGAAGGCCCCTCCTCTGGAGCAGTGGCAGATAACAGCGTAGGTGATCAATGCTCAAGCACTCAGGTCATTTTTCTTCGTTATTCTCTGTCAATATGGGTAAAAATGACACAGCCTAAGACCAGGAGGTAGAAGAACTAAATTCTAGGACTAGCCTTCTCCCAAATGTCTTGGTTTCCTCATGTTTCTCATCTGTTATGGGAAAATTGAAATATGTGATTTAATATCTTTTATTATAAAAATAATACGTTAAACATTACTGAAGAGTTACATATTCCAAGGTTGGTAAAGGATGCTAATGTGAAATAAATTATGGCATGCCATGTGGATTGTGGATTGATTAGATGGTGACGCATGTCCAAATTGTGAATCAAAGCCAGGGCTCAGATAGGCCCAGGGAGGAAGCAGGGGAAACCCTGGCCCAGGTCCCCTTTCATAGCTTAATCATCATGAACCAGTCCAGTATGTTCACAGTTTCTTTCCGTAAAGTTCAAATACTAAGACTATATGGTAGAAACGTTAGAAAAAATCATAGGAAGGAAAAAAAAACCCCCCCTGAAGGATCCTCAACTTCTTCTTCTTCTTTTTTTTTTTTTGAGACAGGGCCTTAAGCTAGCCCCCTGGGTAGAGTGCTTTGACATCACAGCTCACAGCAACCTCCAACTCCTGGGCTCAAGCAAGTCTCCTGCCTCCACCTCCCAAGTAGCTGGGACCATAGGTGCCTGCCACAATGCCCGGCTATTTTTTGGTTGCAGCCATCATTGTTGTTTGGGGGGCTGGGCTGGGGATTCGAACCCGCCAGCTCAGGTGTATGTGGCTGGCGCCTTAGCTGCTTAAGCCACAGGTGCCGAGCCAGGATCATCAACTTCTAATTTATTCCCATAAAAAAAATTAATTTCTAAGGGTTAGGCTGTGAAGTATAATAGAAAATTTTAAAATGTGACTAATATTACATAATAAGGCAATTGATTTAGATTTAAAAATTTTCATTTAAAGGTTTTAGATTTCTTATTTATGATTTTTAAGACTTAGAATGTAAATCTTATTTGTAGCCGTGGGGTCAGTTGTCTTTGACTGAATGACGTCCTGTACTCTGTGTTTTAATTCACAACCCATCATTTTTTACTTGGCAGGCTTCTTCACTTTCTTTAATCAATTTGCTCCTGTGTTAAACCTTTTTCCTCCAAGGCCCAAACAATATGTTGCATTGTTTTCTTGATCATTGTGGTGTCAGGGAACAAGATGATTTTAACATTCAAAAAGACAAATTCCTGAAAATTGCTTTTAAAAAGTGAATTTCAAAGCAGTTTACTATTTGGTTTGATTCCTCTCTGATGATGATACTTCTGAATTACTGCAGCTAAATTGGAATTCCCCTTCCTTGCAGGACTCAGTATTGAATGGTGAGCCGACTATTCCAACACATTTAAGTGGGTGCGGATGCTGCCTTATCACCATTTGTACCTTTGTCTGTAAACCATGAAACTGTGCATAGATTAGTGACTTTACTGCAGGCACTTGACTTCTGAAGACACATTTGTTCAAAAGCTCAGTACACGTCAAGTAAAATCACGTTTCAATACAATCAAATATCAAAATAATTCTCTCTCGTTTTATTTATAGTTGTGTGCTATCATGACATTCACTTTACTTGCATTTTATAGGAGAAAAAACTGAAGTAACAATTATACCTAAAGCCAGTAGTCATTGAGAATTCCTAATTGACCCAGAACTTCATGCTTTTTGTCTTTTCTGAAGCTTACTTTTCTGTGAAATGGGATTTATTACTATCCTAATTTTCAACTGATGATTGGAGACTTGGTAAGTTCAGAAACTTGCACAAGATCTCATAGTTAGTTTGGGAGAGACAAAAGATTAACAGCAGTTTGTGGGACCACAGGCTCTGAAAGCCCACACTCTTCTTCTGCTCCTCCAAGTTGGATCCCAGGGAGAACATCACTGGCAGAACCTGTGCTTATTGGAAGTGCAGTATTTCAGGGAAGGTGACCAATATCAGGAGGAGGTCAAACTGCTAAGAATTCTCGCAGTTTCAGCAATGAAAAATCCCTTGTCTCAAGAAATCTTTTAGTCCCAGGCCCCCTCAGTCCTGTTCCTGAACTACTGAATCAGAATCTGCATTTTAAATATCCCCAGGTGACAAATATGTATATGATCTGTAAGAAGGATTACTTTTTAAAATTTTATTTGTATAAGGAGTATTTTCTAAAAAATTCCTAGAAACGACTACATCGTCCCGCCAGATTTCATTCTTTGCATTGACAGTGGCTCATATGACTTAGTCATGTGCAGCGCTCATATGAAAGAAAATTCTGATTGATTCGTGTCCAGAAATTAACTTCTTCTACAGAAAAAACTTGCCCCATTCTAAAGAAGAGACATTAAATTACTTGAGTTATCCTGATTTGAACTCATAATGCTGCAAAGCTGTAAAGAAAAAAAAAGCCTATGGGTTTATTCCCTCCTTTTGTAGCAAGAAGGATATAGGCTGTCAGAAAGTTGTCATTTTAACTGCAAAGTGACATGTGAATGTTTTGATACAGAACAGAACGTACCTGACATCCGCAGCCAGTCTTGGTCTGCGTTCTCACGGGTTAGGAAGTTGTATTGCTTTATTAGTGGAAGGTACACTTGTCATACCCGAGTTTAAATGGTATGGCTTGTTTAATAAGCTGTTCATATTTTACTTACGTGCTTTTATGCCTAGGATTTTGCAGATAAAATTCTCCCAGCATGTAAAAACCTCAGGGGATATATCTAGAATATTGAGAAAATTGGCAATGACTGCATTTGTCTTGTAGCATAAATTAAAAACAGTTAGACCTGGAAGAGACCTTCGGGAAAATATAGCCCATTTATTTTATGAATTAGGAAATTGAAAACTAACAGGGTTAAATGAATTTCTGTGGTCGTCCAACAAGTTCACAGTACAAACAGGGCCAGAATTAAGTGCAGTTGAAAACAGACCTGACAATGTTAGGTTTACATTGAGTGTTCCATGTGTTACTCGAAATATAAATTAAGGCAAATTTCTAGCAGCTACTCTGAAAGTACATTTCAAACTCTTACTATAAATGATATGATTGCAGATTTCTATTTGAATGAAGGTGGAAAATGATATTGCAGAGAGTTAACAGAGATAATTTGCTCTAATTTGCTTTCTTTTCCACTGAACATGAAGATGACATAAAGTTAGTCAGCAATTAGTGGCTCACTTCTCAACGATTTATTTGATTTAATTTTTTTGTCTTGTTCTGTTTGGGCTTCTACAACAAAACGTTATAGACTGGGTAGCTTATAAACAATGTGAATCTATTTCTCATAGTTGTAGAGGCTGGGAAGTCCCTGATGAAAGATCTAGCAGATTCCGTGTCTGGTAAAGATGCATTTCCTGGTTCATAAATGAAGCCATTTCACTGTGTGCTCATATGGTAGAAAGAGGACAAGGCAGCTCCCTTGAGCCTCTTTCATGAGGGCACTAATCCAATTCATTAGGGCACCATCCTCATCACCTAAACATACCCCCAAAGCCCCACCTCCTAGTACCATCCCCTTAGGGGTAAGGATTTCAACATCTGAATTGGGGGGTGGGGCACCCAAACATTCAAACTGTAGCATTTTTCATCTTAGGAAAAGTAACTAAATCTTCTCTGTATTACTTTTAATAACTAGTTTCAAAAACAGTTTCTTCCCTAACTAAAATGATTTTTGAAGTTCAACAGCACCAGCAGCAATTTTAGAAGTATCTTTTGTACAGGAAAGTAATGTCTTTTGGTTATATAATTACTTTCAGCACATGTGAGTTTGAACTAAGTAGCTACAATGTTTCAGTACTTTTAGAAGTTGCTATCAAATAATAATTTCTACTCCTGAATATTTATAATTGAGGGTAGAAGATAATGATAACTCTCATGTTGACAGCTCCTCAAATTCTAAGAAAAGTAGGGTGCCTGAAAAATACAAAAGTATCTTTTTGTTCTCAATCTTCTTGTCTCATTAATAAAGGTATAAATTGTTCCTGAAAAAAAATGATAATTGAAGGGAAGAATGGCTACTGTGTCCCTAAAGTGGGAGCCACAGCTGGTGGGTGTCAAGGGAGTCTTACCATCATCATTTGAATTTTCGGGCCAGAGAATAGAAGATAGTGTAAGGTGGAGAGTCCTGGACTTTGGGAGGAGCTCAGTAGCCCCGAGATAAAGTCAAGAAAGAAGAATCCAGGATCAACATTTGAAAGCCTTTATTTCAAACTCAGAAGAAAGAGAGGAAAGAGAACAAAGTAATAAAAGAAATAGTAAAAGCAGTAAGTGTTGTTTTGAATTTTTTAAAAAAGGCAACAGTGACCTTGATAAAAAAAGTAAGAAGAGTTTAAATTTTTTCACAAAGAATGAACAACCTATTCAGAGTCTTAAAGAAGATTTTTTTTTTTAAAGTACAAACATTGATCTTTAGGAAGATTTAAAAAAGAGAAGCTCAAGGATCCATAAAGTAACTTGTGTCAGAGGAACCTTGATTAGCAAGCCAGTGGAGATGACAAAGAGATACCTCAGTACTCAGAGATGCCAAGCATGAAAACAGATGATGGAAGCTTTGGGAGTGGGCAAATTATGATTTATTTGTGAAGGTAATTTCTGGAGAAGAAAATGAAAATTGTTGGCTGAACATCACTGAAACGCTGCAGAGCAGCAGCCAGATAAAGACTGTTCACATATTACAGTATTTACAAATGAACCAGTTGCTAGAGATGATGGATGCTTATCATTAAAAGACCCTGGAACATTATGTCAGCTGGGTAAAAAACAGACTTTGAGAGTAGATGTGAGACATTAAGTATGAGGGACAATCTTGGCCTACAGAAACTAGAATAAAAGATTGATTCTGAAACTTCTCCCTGTGAGTGCCTGAAGTCACACTGGGCATCGGCTACAAAGGCAATTCTTTAATTTCTTATTTCAATAGATGTAGGGGGTTCATAAGGAGCTTTTGTTATATGGATACATTGTATCGTGATTCAGTCTGGGCTTTTAGTTTACTCATCATCCAAATCATGTAACTTGTATGGAAAGGTGATTTTTCCTCCCTCCCCCTCCCTAGTCTCTGCTGTCCACTGTACCACTCCGTATCATCCTGCATACCACAGCTTAGCTCCCACTTAGAAGTGAGAACATGAAATATTATTTTTTTTGTTCCTGAGTTACTTCACTTAAAATAACTTTCTCTGCATCCATCCAAGTTGCTGTAGAAGACTATTACTGTGTAGCGTTCCATGGTGTGTGTGTGTGTCCCTGTGACGTGTATGTGTATACACACACCACACATTCTTGAGGCAGGATGCAAGGGACACAGAAGCAAATTACAATTTGTGAATCTGTCCTAGAGATGAGAGAGAGGCTGGCTCCAGTAGTTAGGAGTCAGAACAGAATTTCGGAGACATTCAGGAGTTTACTTGAAAAGGGGTTCAGTATAAAGGGCATGGCAACAAAATAGATTTATCTAGAACTTTCTCTACTGATAATAGGCATTTATGGAACATATTCTATTTTTAAGAGACTGAAAGGTGTTTAAGGTGAATTATTTCATCTTTGTGATAACTCTGTAAGATAGGATCTGTTTTCTTCTTGTTTTATAAGTAGGGGCTGAGGTTTAGCAAATTGGACCACCTCATTCAACTTCATATTAGATGGGAGCAGAGAGGACCCAGTTATTATTAATCTAACTCATTTGAAAGCAGAGTGTCTGACAACCAGATGTGTTAATCAGGGTTCCCCTTCAGAGAAACAGAAGATATATATATAGAGAGAGAAGATATATGCACAGAAGACATATGTTCATATGTACCAGTGGTTCTCAACCTTCCTAATGCCATGACCCTTTAATACAGTTCATGTGGGTCACAACCCACAGGTTGAGAACTGCTGATATATACATACACACACTCACATACATATAAAGCAGAAATTAGCTCACACAACTTTGGAGTCCAGGAAACCCTTAGAAACTGCTGTTGGCAAGCAGGAAGGTGGTGGTATAATTCAAGCCAAGTCCAAAGGCCTGGGAACTAGGGGAGCCAATGTCTGAGGGCAGGAGAGTGAATCCACCCTTCTGCTTTTTGTTTTGTTTGGCCCCTGAATCGATTGGCTAGGGTCCCTCTCTCCACTAAAGAGGACAATCTTCTTTACTCAGTCTATGGACTCAAATGCTAATTTCTTCCAGAAACACCTTCACAGACACATCCAGAAATAATGTTTTACCAGCTATGTGGACATCTGTTAACCCAGCCAAGCTGACATGTGAAATTAGCCATCACAGGTCTATGAGAGGTGTTGCACTGTAGTGGTAAAAACACGGGCTTCAAAGCCCAATGGCATGATGGTCACTAGCTGTGTGGCTCAGGCAAGTTAGCTGACTTCTATGGGTCTTAATTTCTTTATCTTTAAATAGTTTTTAAGAAGAATAAATTAGTCATCACATGTAAAGTCCCTTGCATAGTTCTTGATTTGTAGTGATAATTTAATGAACACTGGATGTTGCTATACTAGGCAAAGTAAGTTAAAGATAGAAAAGAGATACGTCTGCACATGTGCTGTCCTGTGCTCCCTCCCAGCTAATTATCCAAAAGGCAGAGTTGACCATCTGATGGGAATCACACTCATTCCCACTCATGACCCCCTCCTCACGTCCATTCCTGATCAGTGTATACCTGACTTTTAGAGCAGATGCACCTCACTTCACTTTGATACTGCTCAGTACGCTCTTTTAAATGTTTTAGATGCTGTTTAGATTCTCAAATTTTCCCTCTAAAAATTCTCAGAATATCTCTGATGATTCTAAAATAAAGTCCCAAATACACAAATTAGCTTGTCACCTTATGACCTGATATCCTTTCTTGCCAAGTTTTCTAGAAAGCCTGCACATCCCCTTCCTGCACCTGCTCACTGGGGCCCTTCAGTGTATTAATCAGTCCACGTCCATGGCCCGAGCAACCCCTCTTCTGTTTAGGGACACAGCTGTGAGATGCTCTTGTACACATTCCACATCATTTCCCTGACTGTATCTACACTACCCTGCTAGGAATCCTCTTTCTTCTTAACTTGGTAAGCTTATTAATTTGTTCAATTGGTATGTACAAAATAAACCCTGCTGTTTTTAATTCTGTATGTTTACAGATATCTTTATCTGCACAGAAATTCCATATTCAGATATAAGAATCATAAATCCTTGATGCTTAAAGGGTTGGACCCTGAAGACAACTCAGAAAGAGTATAGAGGGGGGAATAAATAAGAGCATTTAAAATTAATGAGGAATAACAAAATATCTGAGGTAAAGCAGAGGAAAAATTCAAAAAATCACCAAGATTTAGAAAATCTGTTGAAGACACCTGGTGGGCTGAGGAAAGTCCAGTTAATAGGCTGAAGATGATGAACAGGTAGAGGAAGGTTCCTGGTCAAGTACCAGAAGATTCAGAGTAAAGATCAGTGCAGTGCTGATGCACAAAACTCTACGTTTTAGGGCAGGTTCGATGAGAATAATCTTTGTAATTTGTAGGGGAGCCACAAACATGGGTAAACATGCAATTAGAGACAGACTCAGCCAGTGCACGTGGCAGGAACTCATTCTGTGAATGACGGACGGAGTCCTGTGAAACACATGTCAGGAAGGGAGGGACAGCTTTGAGTTGGCTTCGTTTCTTTTGGCTCCTGAGGAAAGATGGCCACATTGATGTAGATTTATTTTTATTTTTATTTTTTTACACTCCTTTCCCATTCAACCATAACATCAGAGCACAGCCATCTCTGGGCACAGCCAGAATTAGAACCTGTGATGTTTCCTTCCCCCCACCAGGCTGGTGGATGACTTAAGATTCCTCTTCAAAGAGTATCATGAAAAGTAAAGGGAAGACAGACCGTGAGATTTGTGCAGTCTTGGCTGGGCCACACGTACACATGAGAAAATGCATCTGAGCGTTATCGCCCTTGCTGGGCACCCCTAGATTAATGTTCTGAAGAGAATTTTGCTGCATGACGGGAAAGGCTGACCCCCGCAGGGATTGCCAAGATAAAAATTACATATGACACAAAGTATTTGGAGTCTTTCTGTAGGGAGGGAGCGATACTATCTGTACCATGAAAATTTACTTAGAGGGGAAAACCCACAGCAAACGGCTTTGGGGGAACATTATTCCCACCAAGAAAAAAAAATGTCAGTATTGTATCATGGGAATGGAATAGATTCTTAAGGGTGGAGGTTTGCTTTGGAAGGAGGAAATTTAAAGAAAAATGAACAAATCGCCCGTTCTAAATGTTTGGGAGAAATATGTGGAGAAGAGAGAGGAAAGGAGCACGGAGTGGAGACAAAGCAGGACAAGTTAGGAAGGAAATCAGTCCTTGAAACTGGGAGAAAGTCTGTAGAGGCACACAGGGGAAGAGAAATTACCCGAATAACAGATTAAAAAACAAATGAGAACGTCTGCTTCCAGAGCGCCAGGGTTAATGGGAAAGGGGGCTGCAGACAACTTCAGGAGTGGGCAGTGTGTAAGCTGATGCCTGCACTGCTCTGGTGCCGGACTCCCCGGCAGTACTTATCTTGGGATTATTATCATTGGTTAAATGAAGTACTAGGAAAGGTTTTTATTGTAATTTGTAAGGGGATTCTGTGTACGCTCAGTTGAATTTACAGGCTTAATTTGGGATAATTGGTGGGAGAAAACGGGTAAGCTTTTGAGGGAAGGGGTTTGCTAAATAAATTACTGCTAGGTTTTTGGGTTTTGCTTTTAATTCTAAGTATATGTGCTTTAAACAAATGCTCCCAGTTACACACAAAAAAGTAATTTCCAAGGAGGCACAGGTTAGATCTCGGCACTTAGATGGTCCGTATAAATTGCTGTAGGGAGTTTTAGTAACCTTCACATACGCAGGTCCTACCTGGCAAAGACTGAGTGCTCAGAAATGTTCCTTCTACTGATAGGCTAATAGGAGTTTTGTAATTTCACCTTCATTCTTACCACAAGAAAGTAATGACAAGAAGAGAGAAAAGTTAAGATTCGTGAGCTAGGTACTGCAAATCACAATGCAGAGAATGTTTTTTTCTTGTTTATCTTTTTCTCTCTGTCTTTTGTCCTGGGGGACTGGACACACGCACATTGATATATCACCTTCGCCTTCCGATTAGTTTAAAATTCAGTTTTCTTCTCGTTCATGCATGTATTCAATGATAATTACGGAGCTGTCCCTTTATTCAATGTATGGTTTTAAATACATATCACTGAGCCTGATCCCATCATGGTAAATAATGGGAGAGAAATGAATTGAGGAATTAGAGACCCTTCCCATATGGACAGACTGTGTAACCTACACTCATCCTTGGGTGGGAATAGCAGACACTGTCCAGTCCGAGTTGATAAATTTGTAGAGAGGGCCTGGCTGAACCAAGGCTCCCAAGAGGAGAGATGTGTGTAACACAACAACTGTGTTAATGTTGATAGTTAACATTGTATAGGATAATTTATATGGATATTGATGGCATAGTATATGAAATTTAGCTTACAAAACATTTTTGGTGTTTGCGAGAATCTGGATAATTACAAGCAGTTACGGTCATCTGCCTCTTGTAGAGTCTGGAACATTCCAGTGAGTTTTCTAACATTCCACACTAGGACAGTGAGAGGTAGAGCTTGGAGTTGAACCCAAGTTATTTGATTGCAAGTCCAAGTATGTTAGCCCTCCTACTTATGTTTTCTTCTTAAACATTTTGACCCATAATTCTGTACCATTTAAGAGTCCAACCCGTGGCCTGCAGGCTACACACAGATTACATGAGGGATGTTTAGCTCACTTGTGGTGTTGAATGTCATACACATTATACATGGAACTTTCTTCTTTCTTTCCTCATCAGCTTTCATTAGTGTTTTCATACTGATGGTGTGGCCAAAGACAGTTCTTCCAATGTGCAGCAGAGAAGAAAAAAGGTTGGGCTTCTTTGAATGGTAAGGTTTCAAGCTAGCTTGTGGGAGTGATAATTTTGTAGTACAGAACCAGAAGTTTGTAGTACTATCAACAATTAAAATTGAGTTTACATGACCCTAAATGTTATTAAAGAAACTGGGGGTTGAGGATGGTGGCTTTGGGAGAGGCCACCACTTGAGTCCGGGAGTTTGAGACCATCCTGGACAATGTAAAAAGGCCTTGTCTCTATGAACGAAGAAAGAAAACTTAGGCAGGTGTGATGGCCAAGGCCTAGTTCCAGCTGCTCTGGAAATTGAGGCAGGAGGCTCATTGCTCGAGCCCAGGAGTTCAAGGTTATAGTGAGCTATAATAGTACCAAGCATGCAGCTGTACTCCAGCCTAGGTGGTAAAGTGAAAAATCTGTCTCTAACAAAAAAAAAGAAAAACACACAGAGAGAAAATATATAAGGTGAGAAAACAGAAAGGTTGGTAGACATCTCATTATATCTGATCATGGGATCTTTTGACAGGGCAGACTATTTGGTTTTTAAATATATCTTAGTTTGATTCAATAAAAGTTGAGATATCTGACAAATCTATGACATGTATAAAAAATGCGGTTATTGTTTAATTGAATAAAATGAAACTGAAAAAGATATAGTTCAGATGAGTGAGGTTGCAAATTCCTAGCAAATATGAAAGTGATAGATTTAAAATTAATGTTCCGGGGAGCATAATAGGAAACAAACACATGGGCCAAGCCATTTATTGTTATTAAAGTAACTAATATGTGGGCTATTGATGGCAGGGAGGAAGCCAATTTCTGCCTTCAAGGTCATGAATATATAGAGTATTCAGAATTCAATACCAATAAATATGTAAGGAGAATAATTTGTCTGGAGAAAACAAAATTAGAGTGGGGAAAAAGACCCATTAAAATGCCAGCCATATTTACAGATAACCCCAAAGAAGAAAGTAATACACCACTCAAAACAGAAAACATTTTCATAGAAAATACAGCTACAAGGAAAACTGAGAGAGGGATAATTGCTCTTGCTTAGAAATAAACGGCATGATTAGACCAATTAGGAATTCCAGTGCTACTCAGGAATGGCTTTGCAGAGGAAGTCTGGAGATGGCTGGGCAGCCACACGGTCCACTCCATGCTCCTGTCCAGGCTAGAGACATGGGAGGAAGACAAGGTAGTTTTTGGAACTAGGCAGCCTCCTTGTGCTTTGAAGGCAGGGGGCTGTGTTGAAGCTCCCAGGCTTGCATAGATGCACCGGCTCCTTTCTGGCTCCTTTCTTGAGAGGCAGTTGTAGCCTTTACAGTGTGCAGCACATCCACTCGGCAGGGAGGGACCACCTGCTCCCTGCTCCGTGAACATGGGATTTCTACACATCCTGAGTTTATGCAAGCTCATGTTCTCTCCTTTTGTCAATGGGAGAGAGGATTAGGCTCACTTGTAAACTTGAAAACTCAGCTCATTTCTAGTAAGTTCAAGTTTTATGATTGGAAAAACTTTTATCAGTAAATAAAGGTCACCCATCTGGCAGCAATGTGTCTCCTTGGCTCAGCTTTGGTTTTCTGCACTGTGTTATAAAAATATTACAGTCTAGTGTGACATTAGCAGAGTGTGACATCTGGGCTTATACAAAATATAGGAGTTGGCAGAGGGACTAATTTCCTTTCTGAAAAAATGCCATGGCAGAAAGGGACAGAGGACAGCACTGTGGCTGCGAGGGCAGCCCTGGACCTTGCTATAATCAGCAGGCTGGCCAAGGAGCTTACAACATCCTCCAAAGCATCTGCCTGGAAAGGGAAAGGGGCCTAATCGCCCCAGAGGAAAATGTGGACGGATTGCCTTTGAGAATAGAAGCTATTTTAGCACAAGAGAAAAAATTCCCTACCTGCGGCATTAGGTGGTCATGCGTTCAAGAATTAAATGGGACTGCTTCAAAAAACACCCGAGGTATGTCAGTAATACAGCTGGCAGCTCTTCAGTGGGTTTAGATGTTAGAGCATTTACTTTAGGGGTTGAAAAATATGTAATTAAATTTTGGCATTGCTTTTAGGTGGTAATGATTTTTATTAAATTCCTTTTTGTGTGAACCCCTTTATGAGTTCAAGACAAATGTCCTATTTACCTTTTCCCCTGGGCTCTGGGTGTATTTTAATGCACTGTAATCTAAGAGATATCGAGTCACTGGCAGAAAGAATACAGGTATCTGGACAGGGCCACTGTACAATCTCAGAGCCTTTTATTTATTTAAGAAAAGAGAGAGGATGAAATTTAAAGAAAATTTCTTTCCTCCTCTCAGGGCACTCAGTTTTTGAGATTCAGGCACTATTAACGGCCCGTGTTACTTAACAAAAGGGAGAGGCTGTAGAAATTTTTCACAGTTCCTAAGCCTTAATACATTTAAATATCTAAAGCTATAATGCAGATTTAGGGAAATTAAGATGAATATTATTTAGTTACCCAAGTTATTGAAATCTTGAAAATCCAAAGTATTTTTGTAAAATTCTGCACGATTATTACAGATTATTACAGGGACTATCAGAGTCCCATATTTTTTTTTCTAGGTAAATCATAGGGTCAAGATTAAATGCCACTGGCTTCCTACTGCTTGCTGTGTGCCCCATCCTCATTTAAAGTTGAAATAGTAAATTGTTGCCAGTTCCCACTGGACTCCTGGGGAGCACCTTTCTAAAGGTGGTGACACAGATCAAAGTGTTCCCTCCCCTGCCAGGAGCAGGGCCGGTGGCAGGGTCTCAGCAGGGCAGGGAGTGCAGGGCCCTTCCCGTTTGTCACAGAAGGGACCCACTGCACGGGGAGGGGCCGACTGAGCTGCCTCCGTGGGCGACAAGGCGGCAGAGGAACCGGGACAGGAGGGCAGGGCGCGGGTCACCCCCATCAGCTTTCCTGCCGCACCACCGCCCAGACCGTGGGGCTTTGTCATGGCAGCTCTCCCCAGACTCAGACCAATTCCCATTCAGTAGTCCAGGGAGTGGCTGTGGCCCCGGGAATTGACAGCTTTTATCACTGTGATTGGGGAGGGTCCAGGCATGGGGAGGTTTCCGCTTTCCTTGGTCCTTCTCTTGAGTTCGCTTCCCCAGGAGCCTCCTCTCTGCTCAGCCATTTCGCTGTCACAGACTGGGGAAACGGCGGGGTTAGTGGGCGCCTTCTGCTGCCAGATTGTCCCTCAGGTGCCCCTGCTCTACGCCCTGCACTGCGCCTTTTACTCCAGGGGATACTGGGATGGAAGAAGAGCCGCCATAGGCGGAGGGGTGGAAGTTGATGGGCATCCCTCGGGCAGCAGAGTGCACGGGGACTCCACGGAAACCCCCAGTGGCCGTCCCCTGGGCTGCTCGCCAGTCCCCTCTTCACTGTGCCGCCCTCTCCCCTGGCTCTGCTGAAAGGCCCAGTTCGCCTCCTCCAGGCCGGGCCCAAAGTGTGGGTGACCACTGTCTCCTTCGGCCTCCTCTACAACTGGACTACACGGTCTGATCTCTCCCTTTCTCTCTTCTTTTTCTTAAGATATAGTTTATTTATCATAAAAGTCATAACGTTGAAGTGTACAATTCAGTAGTTTTTAGTACAAGTTTATTCTGCTGTCTCTGATCCAGAATACTCTCATCACTGGGAAAAGAAACTTTATACCCGTGAAGCATCACTCCCCACATCCCTTCACTCCCTCGGGCAACAGTTAATCTACCTTCCGTTTCTATGGATTTGCCCATTCTGGGAACTCTTGGCACCTGGACTCCTACCATGTGTGGCCCTTGAGTTTGGCTTTGTTCACCTAACATAATGTTGTGAGTTTACTCCATGTCACGGCGTGTCTCAGAACTCCTTCCTTTTTGTGCCTATATAATATTTCCTTGTATGCATTTACCACATTTTGTTTATCTATTCATCAGCTAATGGAAATCTAGGTTGACTAATAAGAGTAGAGCCGCTGGAGACAGTCTTTCTACCAGCTTTTGTGTTACCATGTTTTTGGTTTTTCTCTTTCTTTTCATTTTGTCTGAGACTCCTTCTTGGCCTACTGATTAATTGAAAGGATTTTGTGTGCTTAGTGGGAAGAACATGGACTTTAGGAAACACGTACACTTGGGTGCAGTTTCCAGTTCTGGTATCCAGTCTCTGCTCAGTTTCCTTGTCTGTAGAATCAGTTATGAGTACATCACTTTATAAGGAGAAAATGGTTTTGGAGAGATGTCAGTTCGCTATTAAATAAAGGTTCTCTATTCTTTACTCTTCATCTTACTTTCCAGCAGTTAAACCACCCAGAATTTTAACTGTCTTTTGCCAAAACATCTTCCAGAGAGCAGGTGCCCTGGCATCAGCCCTGCCCTAGGGACTGCACTGCCTCTGTGGGACCCTCTTCTCCACCCTCCCTTAGTAACGATGGCCTGAGTTATGTTATAAATTGAACACTACGGTGACCACAGCTGTATGGATAAAGCATGGTGCTGTGGCCTGCATTTCTCAGGCATCTGGCTGACCCCTGGAGTCAGCCCAGCTGCAGGGGACATTTTCCAGGCCTGGACTCTGTGGATACTTCACCTTCCCTTTTACTTTTCTCCTATGACATAGCGATGAATAGAACAACCTAGTATGTTTCTTATGCCGAGCCTGGATTTAGAGACTTGAAAGGAAGGAGTTAACATATATTACAAGAGGTTTTCTTGGGATGGGGTTGTTTTTGTTTTGACACAGTGCCTCACTCTGTTGTCCCAGGCTAGAGTGCCATTGGTGTCATAGCTCACAGCAACCTCAAACTCCTAGACTCAAGCAATTTTCTGGCTTCAGCCTCCCATATAGCTGGGACTATAGATGCCTACCACAGGGCCCAGCTAGTTTTTTTAATTTTAGTAGAGATGGGATCCAGCTCTTGCTCAGTCTGGTCTTGAACTCTTGAGCTCAAGAGATCCACCTATTTTGGCCTCTCAGAGTGCTAGGATTACAGATGTGAGCTACTGCACCCAGCCTTGACAGGTGAGTCCTGTGCACATCTGTGACCCTTAATCCTTACACAATCCTCTTTTTCCAATCAGAAGACTGATGATCAGAGAGGTCAATTAATTTCTCAAAGTTTATACAATTAGTAAGTGGCAGCTTTGGAGTCTGATTTTAGATAAGTTAGATTCAAAATTTCCTATTCTTTCCACAATACTGTGAGCTCCAGATCCACAGACAACATTTCTGTCATTTCGTTACTGTGAACATAAAAGGAGATGATTTTGTCGGCTTTTTCTAGGTTATGTTGTGGTTAATGGGCATCCCCAAATCTCAGTGGTTTACAGCAATGAAGGTTTATTCTCACCTGTGTTAACTGTTGGCTATAGATCTACCTCACGTCTTATTCACTGAGGGTTTGGGCTGAAGGAGAAAGCACTATTTGAGACACACCATCCTTGAACATGAGGGGTGAGGGAAAAGAGCAGGTGCGGAACCATACGCTGGCTCTGAACGTTTCTTGAGGTCTGATCCGTGACTTTTCACACATAATCATCCACAGCCGTTCATATGGCCACAGCTTATGTCAATGCTTTATGACTTATGTTCATCCCATATGGAAGTCGCTCTGCAGGTCACAGCACCCTAAGTACCACGCTTTATCCATACAGCAGTGGTCACCGTAGTGTTCAATTTATAACATAACTCAGGCCATCGTTACTAAGGGAGGGTGGAGAAGAGGGTCCCACAGAGGCAGGGCAGTCCCTCGGGCAGGGCTGATGCCAGCAGAGTGTTCATCCCATATGGAAAGTCACTCTGGGGAATGTTAGGAAAGACAGCGGATATTTTGAACAAATAATCAATCTCCACATAAGACTTCTGCTTTACAGTGCATACTGGGCTTTCTGGGCACCACGTCTTGCTGGACTTGTTCCTTCCTCAGTGGCTCCACCATCTCATTCCTCTCACTGGGTCTCCCCCTTTCTCTAACTGAACGCTGCATGTCAGTGTGTCCTAGGACACATCTCAGGCTCTCCACCCCCAGCTGACCTCAGCCTGCCCGGCTTTACTTACCAGCAACATGCTGATAACTGCCTCATTTATCTTTCACGTTCTGACCTCTTTTTGAGCTCCAACTGTCTGTGTTATCAACAGTTGGAATTCTAATGTGCAGCTCAAGTGTACTATGTCCAAAATGGAACTTCTGATTCCAATCCATTCCCACTCCAGCTGGCAGGCTTCCCTGTTGTAGCAGGCTACCATCCTTCACTCAGTTGCTCTAAGCAGAAATCTAGGTTCCCTCCCTTTCCCTCACTCCTGCTTCAAATCCATCAGCAACACATGTTATTTACATCTTTCAATTAGTTCTCAAAGATGTCCACATCCCTTGGTTGTGAGCACTCACACACTGACTCTTGTTCCTCATCTTGATCACTTCAGTGGGCGGCTGGCTTCAGCACGTCTTTCCTGTTCTCCCTATAACTCATGCATCACAGAGCAGTCAGAATCATCTTAAGGGTAGAAATGAGGTTAGGACCTTTCCTTTGCTAAAAACATTTAAATAATTAATATCATATTAAGAAAATATATCCAACGTCCATGTCATAATTTTAAGACCCTATGTGGTCCTGAAATTGCCCAGCCTACTGGGCTGAATAGTGCTCCCTTCCCCTAAATTCATATTAACCTGGAACCTGAGAAGATCACCCTATGTAGAAAATGGGGTCTTTATAGATATAATCAGTCATGTCAAGATGAGGTCATGTTGGATTAGCACAGGCCCTAGATCCAGTGTGTGACCATTATCCTGATAAGAAGAGGGGTCAAGATGTGGAAACAGAGAGAAGACACACAGGGAGACAGCCGTGAAGACAGGCGCAGGGACGGGGACTGATGCCAAAGACACTCGGCAACCACCAGCCACAGAGCAGCTGCTCCCTCTCAGCCTCCAGAGGGCTGGCTCCTCATCATAATTCTAGCCCCTATACCATGATACGATAAATTCTGTTGCTTTAAGAAACCCAGTGTATGAATTTCCTACAGCAGCTCTAGGAAACGATCACAACGTCCACTTCCCTCTCTTGGCACCTTCCGCTCCTGCCTCATGCAGGGCTCAGTCTCAGGTACAGGCCTTTGGTCCCGTCTTCCTCACTGCGTCCCAAAGCTCTCTCAGAACTGGCTCCTTTACACCCACAAGCTCTGCTCCCACGATGGCCTCTGCTGTGGGTTTTCTGTATTTAACATAATCCCCCGATTTGGGTGTATTTGGAAAGTATTTCTTGCATTTAATCTTGTCATCCATTTCTATACCCAAGGAATCCAAAGCAAAAGAAGCACGTATCTTTGAAGCCCTTTTAACCGTGAGATTAAGCTGGTTTTGAGTTGGATAAGATAGGGGAGGGGCAGAGATGAGGGAGTATTCCTCAGTCCGTGCATTTCTCTGCAATCTGTTTTCTTGCCTTTGAAAACCAGTGGCAGGAAATATCCTCCCCTGCAGTAATGTTACAGAGATAAACAGCTTCTATGCCACGTCGTCACAGAGGGGGTTTCCAGGGTGAAAGAATTCAGCACTTTTAGAATTCGTACATTGGAAGAAATTGTGTAACTTAAGGTAGAGAGTTCACATGATTTCTCAACTCTGAAAATTTGTTAGTGGAGAATCTTACAATCCTCTAATTTGGGTTAGATATGAAGATATAGCAATTTTAGAGCAGAGGTGGGAGCTCGTAGACCCTGGCCCCTACTACCACGGAGCTCTGATACAGAGAAAAGAATATTTGCAGGGCTCTGAGTAGTGGTCCTCACTCCTCCAGCTCAGTCACATCAGGATAGAGAATTCGTTAGTTCCTAGCAAGAGAAAAGTTGGAAATGAACATGTGAACAAGGTTTATACCATTTGTAGTTCACAACGTACACTTGTGTGATAAGGATCAACTAGTAAATTGCTCACAGTTCTAAATTTAAAGGTTTGCATGGTTATTCTCATGGAATACTTTATAAAAAAAAAGACCCCTTCACATTATATGTAGATAAATACCAATACTGAGTTATCCCGGGTTGTTAAAGCTTAGTGTCTGGTGTTCCACCCCAATAAATCAATAACATCAGTGGTAAAGAAGGAATTCTAACATAACCTACTATCCATTTTAGGAATCAAAAAGTAACCTCTGTTCAGGGGAGTCACACCTGCTTCGTGCCTCTGACACTCCTGAGTACTCCCAGCAACGGCTCCCACTGTAGTGACTGCGGTTCTGGGATGCAGATTCCAGGCGATCCACTCAGATGTACCTGCTTATTCTCCCAGACTGGGAGTCGTGAATTTCGATTCTTATTTACAATGTGTGACACCAATGTGGTTCTACTTGGGTTTATAAAAAAATACGCTTTTTAAACCTTCATTAACATGCTTTCATTGTTTAAATTTGGTTTGTTTCCACAATGATTGGACATGAACTTTGCTTTCTTTGTTTACTGTGGAACCAGCTCATGACTGAGCTGTCCCTGTAATCGGAGCACCTTAGATTCAGGTTGCTGCCAGACGTGTCCTGAGTCTGGAGGGCAGAGTGCAGGAGCCCGAGCAACCTTCACTCTGACAGATGGATGACTGATGCGTTTGGAGCTATCCAGTTTTAGCACTGTCCAGGAAGAGCTGACTTTCTGAACACAATCTTGTAGATTTACATAAAATCCTATCCCCATTTTTGAGGTGAGACATCTGAGGCACAGGAATACTAAGAAAGGGGCTAAGGGTGCATAGACCTAGTGAGTGATTGAACGAGGCCAAGTAGACGAGGGTAGCTCTTCACTCACGGATGAAACAATGGATAAATATCCAGGGGCCCTTTCTCAGATGCCAGGCACCACATGGCCAGTGTCTGCAGATGGCTGCTTACTGCTACCGCTGAATCCACATATGCTAAAACGTCCAAGAGGAGCCACAGAGAAAACGAGGTTCTTTTCACTGGGGCCTCGGACGACCAGTTGCTAATTGCCTATATAATACAAATAGGAACTATAGAGGTTAAATTTTAAAATGCCAGAATTTTAAAGATGAAAAATGGTTTGAAACAATCAGGTGCAGTACCAAATTCTTTGTGAAAAAATATTTTACCAGATTCAAAACTGGAACATATGAAAATGCAGGAAATTTTTATTATAAATCTGCTACCTCTGGGGGTTCCCTTGATGGGAACTGTGTAGCATGCTTCCTCCTGGGGTGGAATAGATTCACTCCACTATGAAACTGTGTTCTCTATTCTGGAATAGAAGGCGCCCCTCAGGCATCAAGCCTCAGGAGGGTAAATTAGCTTTGCCATCTATTTCCACTTTCTGTTTCCTGTACAAACTCTCTTACTACTTTTTTGCAACCCTGTTTAAAAAATATTCAAAGTAAACTTAAATCATGTAGTTCAATTTAAAGTGAGCAGTATTAGTTATATTTTCAAAATCTGCTAATTTCAAGAAAAATTTGTCTTTGAGAAATAGTAAACTAAGTCAAAGGCCTCCGCTTTATCTGTTATAATTATTAATTTCAGCCCTTTGGTATGTTGTATAGCTTTTAGAATTTTTATATATGTCTTTGCTGAAGCAATACTTTTATTTTCTAAAGATAAAACACCCATTAACCAGCTCCACTCTCTGCCCCTCTTCTTGCTACCCTTCCCAGCCTCTGGTAAACATCATTCTATTCTGTCACTGAGAGATCGATTATTTTAAATATTCACCTCCCACATATGAGTGAGAAAATGGGAGATTTGTCTTTCTGGGCTTGGCCTGTTTCACTAAACATTAATGTTCTCCAGTTCCATTTGGGCTGTTGTAAATGGCAGGATGTCATTCTGTCTGTGGCTATATGATGTTTTATTATGTATACATACTATGATTTCTCTATCCATTTATCTGCTGATGGACATTTAGGATGAATCCAAATCTTGGCTACTGTGAGTAGTGCTGCAATACACATGGGGGTGCAGATATCTTTTCTACACTGAATTCCCCTCCTCTGGATATACACACAGTGGGATGGCTGGATCATATGGTGGTTCTGTTTTTAGGTTTTTGATAGATAGAACTAAATAATTCTAAATGCTCAGACTAGATCACAAACATCAGCATGAAAATACAAGTACATTTGTGTTCTTTTATATTAATTTACTTAAGGATATATGCATTTCATCTCTTTAGGATAATTTAAGTGTTATTCTCTGTTACTGTTTACCAAATTAAAACCCAGAAGTAGAACGTAAGAATTTGTATTTGCCCTTGTCTTACACTATCCACGAGTCAACTCAAAATGAATTAAAGACTTAAATGTACCACCTCCATCTGTGAAATACCTAGAAGAAAATGTAGCAGAGAAGCCTTAGGATGCTGAGCTCTGGGATCTGATATGAAAACACAGGGAACAAAAGGAAAGTATATAAATGAGGCTACATCAGACCTAAAAGTTCCTAAGCAACAAAGGAAACAGAAGACCGAATACAAAGGAAATCTCCAAACTGGATACAAGATTTGAAAAGGACAGATTTGATAAGGGGCAAATATCTCAAATATGCAAGGAGCTCAACTCAGTAGCAAAAAGCAAAGAACCCAAATGAAAGATGGATGAACTTCTTGAATAGACATTTTTCCAAGGAAGACGTACAAATGGCCAAGAGGTGTATGAAAAAATGCTCAAAATTACTAATCCTCAGGGAAACTCAAATTAAATATTCTGTTAGAATTGCTATTATCAAAATGATGAAAGTTAATAACTGTTGCCTCCAGCATTGATCTTTTTGCTTAAAGAACCACTATTGTGGTTCCATACAAATTTTAGGATTGTTATCTCTATTTCTGTGAAAATGTCCTTGGATCTTTGAGTGGTATTGAGTGGTATTGCATTAAATCAGTAGATTGCTTTGGGTAGTAAAAACACTTTTACAGTTATTAATTCTTCCAATCTATGAACGTGGGGTATATATTTGTTTATGATTTTTTCGATTTCTCTCATCTATGTTTTATAATTTTCATTGTTCAAATCTTTCATGTCCTTGTTTAATGTTATGTCTAAATATTTTTGTAGCTCTTATAAATGTAATTTATTTTCTTAATTTTTCATTGAAATACATGTATAATAGTTCATTGTTAGTGTGTAGAAACTATAGATGTTTGTGTATTGATTTTTTTATCCTGCACCTTTAGTGAATTTCTTGATTATTTTAAAATCTTTTTTGGTGGTATTGGTCAGCTTTTCTATATATAAGATCATGCCATCCTCAAACAGGGATGATTTAACTTCTTTTTGCCAATTTGGATACCTTTTATGTTTTCCTTTTTTTAAGTTCATTGTTGGGGGTTCATTGACGGTATAAGAAACCAGGTTACACTGATTGCATTTGTTAGGTAAAGTCCCTCTTACAATCGTGTCTTGCTCCCAAAAGGTGTGGCACACACCAAGACCCCACCACCTGCCTCCTTCCCTCTCTCTGCTCTTCTTTTCCCCACCTCTCCCTCCTTCTTTCTCTCTCTGCTCTCCCCTCCCCCCCACCGTGTCATTAATTGTCATTAATTGTCCTCATATCAAAATTGAGGATGTAGGACTCATGCTTCTCCATTCTTGTGGTACTTTACTAAGAATAATTTGTTTCACTTCCATCCACGTTAATACAAAGGCAGTAAAGTCTATGTTTTTTTAATGGATGAATAGTATTTCATGGTGTACATATACCAAAGCCTGTTAATCCATTCCTGGATTGGTGAGCATTTAGGCTGTTTCCATATTTTGGAGATTGTAAACTGAGCTGCAATAAACAGTCTAGTGCAAGTGTCCTTATGATAAAAGGATTTTTTTCCTTCTGGGTAGATGCCCAGTAATGGAATTGCAGGATCAAATGGGAGATCTAATTTGAGTTCTTTCAGGGTTCTCCATACTTCCTTCCAAAAAGGTTGTATTAGTTTGCAGTCTCACCAGCAGTGTAAAAGTGTTCCCGTCTCTCCATATCCATGCCAGCATCTGCAGTTTTGAGATTTTGTGATGTGTGCCATTTTCGCTGGGGTTATTGATATCTCAGGGTGGTTATGATTTGCATTTCTCTAATAATTAGGGATGATGAGCATTTTTTCATGTTTGTTAGCCATTCATCTGTCTTCTTTAGAGAAAGTTCTGTTCATGTCTCTTGCCCTATGGGATTGTTGGCATTTTTCACGTGGATTAATCTGAGTCCTCTATAGATCCCAGTAATCAAGCTTTTGTCTGATTCAAAATATGTAAATATCCTTTCCCATTGTGTTGTTGTCTATTTGCTTTGGTTGTTGTCTCCTTAGCTGTACAGAAGCTTTTTAGTTTAATTAAGTCCCATTTGTTTATTTTTGTTGTTGTTACAATTGCCATGGCAGTCTTTTTCATAAAGTCTTTCCCCAGGTTGATATCTTCCAGTGTTTATCTTATGTTTTCTTTAAGGATTTTGTCATTTCATGCCTTAGTTTAGGTGTTTTATCCATCTTGAATCAATTTTTGTGAATGGAGAAAGGTGCGGGTCTAGTTTCAGTCTTTTACATGTGGATATCCAGTTCTCTCAGCACCATTTATTGAATAGGGAGTCTTTTCCCCAGTGTACATTCTTGTTTGTTTATCAAAAGTTAGGTTACTGTAAGTTGTTAGTTTCATTTCCTGGTTTTCTATTCGATTCCAAATGTCTATGTCTCTATTTTTATGCCAGTACCATGCTGTCTTGACCAGTATAGCTTTGTAGTACAACTTAAAGTCTGGTATGGTGATGCCCCAGGCTTTGTTTTATTACTAAAAACTGCCTTAGCTATACAGAGTTTTTCTTGTTCCATATAAAACACAGAGTATTTTTTACCAAATCTTGAAAGGTTTATCTATCTTATTTATTTTTTCAAAAACCCAACTCCTTGTTTCATTAATTTTCTGAATAATTCTTTTGTTTTCACTTTTATTGATCTCTGATTTAATTTTGGATATTTCTTTCTCCTGGTTTTAGGCTTAGATTGTTCTTTTTCCAATTCCATATGATGCTTTGTCAGATTGTTGATGTGATCTCTTTCTGTTTTTCAAATGAAGGCATCTAAAGCGATAAATTTTCCTCTCAGAACTGCTTTTGCATATCCCACAGGTTTGTTAGCTTGTGTCTTCATTGTTACTATGCTCAAGGAAGTTAATGATTTCCTCTTTTATTTCTTCCTGTGCCCAACTGTCATTCAACAAAAGGTTGTTTAATTTCCATGGCTTTGTGGAGGGTTGAACGTTTTTTGTTGGAGTTAAGTTCCACCTTTAACGCCTTGTGTCTGAGAAGATCCAAGGTAAAATTTCAATTCTTTTGATTCTGTTGAGGTTTGTTTTATGTCCTAGGATATGATGAATTTTGGAGAATCTTCCATGGGGCAGTAAGAAGAATGTATATTCTATACCTTTGGAATGGAGTGTTCTATGTGAGTCTGTCAAGCACAGTTGTTCTAGGGTCTCATTTAAGTCCTTATATCTTTGTTTAATTTCTGTTTAAAGGATCTGTCCAGCTCTGTAAGAGAAGTGTTTAAGTCCCCTGTTATTATGGTGTTATAGGATACCATATCGCTCAGACTTAGTAAGTTCTATTTCAAGAATCTGGGAGCATTTAAGTTGGGTGCATAAATATTTAGAATTGAAACATCTTCTTATTGTATTTTTCCCTTGACCAGTATGAAGTGACCATCTTTGTATTTTTTGACTTTAGTTGCTTTAAATCCACATGTATCTGAAAATAAGATTGCAAGTCCTCTTTTCTTCTGAATTCTGTTAGCCTGAAAAATTGTCTTCCAACCCTTAACTCTGAGTTTTAATTTGTCTTTTGAAGCTAGGTGTGTTTCCTGCAGATAGCAAATGGATTGCTTGTTTTTTAATCCAATCATCCAATCTATGCCTCTTCATTGGAGAATTCAAGCCATTAACATTATTTGAGATAAGTGATAAGTGTACTAGTGTTCTTTACATCTTATTTTATAAGAGTCCATTGCTTAGTTTTATCATTTGCTTCATTGTGGAAGTTAGGTTCTGTCCTTTAATTTCTGAATTCTTACTTTACTGTTGATTGATTGTGATGGTCAGTGTGTAGAAAAGGTTAAATTATTTCCTGTAGAGCTGGTCTTGTTGTGGCGAATTTCCTCAATGTTTGCATATATGTAAATGATTTGATTTCTCTGTCAATTTTAAAGCTTAGCTTAGCAGGATATAGAATTCTGGGCTGGAAATTGTTCTGTTTAAGTAAATTAAAGGTAAATGACCATTGTCTTCTGGCTTGGAAAGTTTCATTAGAGAAGTCCACAATCACCCTGATGGATTTGCCCCTGTAGGTCAACTTGCACTTACTCCTGGCAGGTTGAAGAATCTTTCCTTTTGTCTTGACTTTGGACAGGTTCATCACAATGTGTCTTGGAGAAGCTTGGTTAGAGTTGAGGCTACCTGGGGTCCAATATCTCTTTGAAAGGAATGTGTCAGAAACTTTGGTGATATTTGGGAACTTTCATTTATAATATTCTCTAGTATGGCTTCCATTCCCCTGGGGCATTCTTTTTCACCTTCTGGGATACCTATAACTTATATGTTTGAATGTTTCATAAAGTCCCATAATTCTGTCAGTGAATGTTCTGCTTTTTCTCTTCTTTTCTGCCTCTTTAACTACCTGAGTGATCTCAAAAGCTTTGTCCTCTACCTCTGAGATTCTTTCTTCTGCATGGTCTAATCTATTTTTGATACTTTCTATTGTATCTTTAAGTTCCCTAATTGACTGTTTGATTTCCTTCAGCTCTGCCATATCCTTTCTATATTCTTCATATCATTCATCTCTCATTTGCTTCTATTTTTGGATTTCTTTTGGTTATTTTCCACTTCATCAGCAGTTTCCTTCATTGTTTCCATTATTTCCTTCATTGTTTTCATCATCTGTATTCTAAATTCCCCTTCTGTGATTTCTAAAATTTCTTTATAAGTGAAATCCTCTGCAGTAGCTACCTCATTAGCTATCTCATGGTGCCTTGGTGTGTGGGGTGGGGGTGGGGTTTTCTCTGGACTGGTTTTTCATGTTACCAAGATTTTTCTGCTGATTCTTCCTAATGAGTGTTTTCTGTTATCTCCTTCCTTGCTCTAATTTTCCTTTCACTTCCTCTTTCTCTTTAAGTTACCATGCCTCTGGACTAGTTTTTTTTTTAGACAGAGTCTCACTTTATTGCCCTCAGTGGAGTGCTGTGGTGTCACAGCTCACAGCAACCTCCAAATCCTGTGCTTAGGCAATTCTCAGCCTCTCGAGTAGGCTTAGAGTTTTGATGAGTTCTTTTGATATAAGATCAGAAACATGAGAAGAATGAAGAGCAAGAAGGGAAAAAAGATTTAAGAAAAATAAAAAAAGAAAAAGAAAAGAAAAAAGAAAAAGGAGAGGGGATGAGTAAAAGGGAATATTAACAAAAACAAGAGAGGCACAGAAAGAGGGAGACAGGAGCAATATAGAATACAGTAGGGTACTTTGACCCAACTTTAAAAGCCCCCCAAACTCTTGGGGTGCTGTGAGTCAGCAGCTCCTTGCCAACCTGTTCAGACACAGTACCCTACCTCCACCAAGTTAAGAGGAAAAACATAAACATTATAAATCAAACCAAAACAAGCAAACAGAAAACTTTATGGAACAAAATTGGGGGGAAAACCAAAAAATTGGGGTAGAAACAATAGCTAAAATGAGGTTCTAATTGTTAAAGAGGGCAAGAATGGAAAATTATATTTAAACTAGAAAAATGAATAGAGAAAAATCTAGAGGGAAATTTTGAAATAATAAAAAAACTAAAACATAGCAGTATATATATCTTTCTGAGTATTATCTGGGCAGATGTGATCTTCTGGGGTATGAGATGTTAATCACAATGCTGATACAGCCTTAGGAGATGGAGACTGGAGGCCTCTGCTGATTTCTCAAACCCCACAGTGTGGAGACCGTAAATATCTCCTCATCCCACTTAAAAAGCACTTTAAACTGTTAACCTTGGCTAAGTAGGTTTCCCAGGAAAGCACTTGTTGCTGGGATTGCTCCTGAAGTCACTGCCTGCTTACCCAGTGTGCCAAAACCAGTTTTGCTCCATGCCTCTGAGGGCCAAGGCTGTAAGGCTTCTCAGTCCCCAGCTTTAGGCTGCTCAGTCACTAGATTACTTGCCCAAGGTCTCCTGCCTGATCCTTGCTGTGTGACCCTGAGGGCAGAGCTTGCCAGGGCAGTTCTCCCACAATGGCTCCTCCTGACCCACAGCTGAACACTTTTAGCTCAGTCCAGCTCAACAGCTCAGTCTGGGGCCCTAGATGATGCTTAAAGTCTTCTGCACTCTTGCCCAAGTTCTCCCAAGGTAGTTCAACTGAGTGCCATGTCCAAAAAAAAAAAAAAAAAAAAAAAAAAACTGCTCACAGGTAAGGCCTTTCCAGTTTGTAATCTCATTGCTACTTACAGCTGCCAGCGGGATTAGAGCGAATGAACACATGCAACCACTTGCCAGTTCTCCACTGTTTTTGTCCTCCTCATGGGCCCAAAAGTCTCTTGCTAACTATGTCCCCAAAGGGTTGTTTCTGGGCAGATCCCACCATCCAGAGATGCCTGGAGTCTTCCCTCCCCAGTCTCACTGTGCCCAGTTGCAAGGAAGCTGTTTCTCAGCCACCAACTTGCTCTTCCCTATTCTTACGGTGAAGCCTTAACCCTTAGCCTGTAACTGTAGTTTTTATTAGAGAGCTGTATCTATATCATGGAAAATAATAACATTTGGAATTTAATAAATATATGTCCTTCTCTCAAGGTGATCCTACATTTAAAACTTGTAAAATCCACAAATGACAATTATCTTAGTCTATTTTAACCAAGAAAAAACAATTCTTCAAATCATTTATGCAACATTTTGACAGAACACCAGAGACAGGATAATTTATAAAGAAAAAAATTATTACTGATATTTCAGATGATGATGGAAAATCTCGGAGCCTTCATGCTGCCACAGAGATGTGAAACAGCAGGTGAGTGTGTAGAGCAGAGACACAGGGGCCACACTACTTTGTAGCAATCTGTTCTCAGGATAGTTAACTTGCTCCAGGAATGATGCATATCCAGTGCATGAGGGCTTTGCCCTTAAGACCAAATCAATTCTTCTTAGGTTGCACCTTTCAGCAATGTAGCATTGTGAATTAAGATTTAAATAAACGAAACTTGGGGGGGGGGACACATTTGAACCATATCAATGATAAAAACAAGTTAAAATTTCAAACCTATAAATATATATCAAGGAAAGTTGAATCAATCTTCTGATATATTAATTTTTAACTTCTCAAATTGCTACCTCTTTCAGAACTGCTTGAGTTTTTACTTTTTTAAATTTTGAAGGATTCTTAAGGGATATGTTTTAATGTTACTTTTTTTTCCTTAGAAACAGAAGGACACCTGATATAGAAAACAAATGAAGCCATGATATATTAATTTTGAAAACCTGAATCTCCAGTGTGGATTTTATTTCTCAGTCTCATATAATCTGTAAAAGTAAAATGTATAATACCGTAATTTTCAATTCATATGTCAAGGTTTCTTTTTTAGGACAAATATTGGACTTAGTCTAAGGATTAAGCATATCTGAGGATTTCAACCAATGTCCTCAGATTAGTATTATTGTGAATATTTCAG
Source organism: Galagoides demidoff (assembly GCA_963574575.1). Taxonomy (NCBI): domain Eukaryota; kingdom Metazoa; phylum Chordata; class Mammalia; order Primates; family Galagidae; genus Galagoides; species Galagoides demidoff. Next base: position 36,209 of record CAUYQV010151902.1, read on the forward strand.
TTGAAGTTTAGTAAAATAGGGGGAGTGTAAATGATCAAAACGTTGCATAAACGATGGGAAGAATTGATTTTTCTTGGTTAAATCATCAGATATATGTACAAAGACTGTTGAGATGGAAATAACTTTTGGATAATATTTCTCACATGTATAAAAATGTGAAAAGTAATTTAAGTTTTCCCTGGCATGGCTCAAGCACAGCATTTTGGATAGCTAAATTACAGTGTTAAACTGGGTTTACAACAGCTTTCTAAATTTATTTTTATAAAGAAAATTGTATTATTTTAGATTTATTTCTACAAATTATAGTGAATCCTTTCTTATGTACATTGTGGATGGCATGCAATAAATAATGAAATCGGCTTTCTTAAAACTTTCAAACGTGAATATTACCATCTATTCTGTAAATAGTTATGGGTGATTTTATCACTCCAGTGTATACATCTTTATTTTTGAGACCAGATAGCAATAAACATAAAGTATCACTTAGTTCTTAAGCATCTATAAAAATGCCCTCCCCTAGAAAATGTAAATACCAACAATTATTATTCATAGATGCAAAACAAATACCATAATTTCAGGATGGTATGATATGATGTCTACTTACAGAGGCTTAGTTTAAGGATCTGGGGAGGTCTAGTCCAAGCAATGTTTGGTACCACAGAACATTGAGCTAGTTATTTCCCGTCTCTTGCCACTTCATTGCTCTCTCTATAAAACAAAGTTGGACAACATCATTTCTAAGGTTCTTTGAGCCCTAAAACTGTAAGATGCTTTTATGGGGGGGACTCAGAATTAATTTTGTAAAGTGAATGCAAAGTATTTCAGTAAACTGATAGTAAAATGAATCATGTCAGATGACTGTATTTCTCCTCAGAATGTCTCATTCAGACATCTGAATGTTTGAAATGTATTCTACTAATGTAATACTGCTGTGTTCATTTGCTTCAGAAACTCTCTCTATAAAAGAATACAAATATGTAAGGAATAGGTCAGCTTATTACCTGGTGTGAGATAATGGGTAAACATTGTAAATTCATTATATTTTCAAAGGCTTCTCTTGCCAGCCTGTTAGCAAATATAGAAACTGTGATAAATCGGCCTAAGGCTAAGCCTTGATCTTGTCTACCATTGTAAATTAGCTTATCAACAACTCACACTAATATAGTAATGTCACTGAAAAATAAATCACAGTCTTTGCATTAATTTTGGTTAGGAAACAAAATTAAATGCCTTCTAATGCTGACATCATATTTGACTTTTAAGGACAGATAAAAAACTGAAGGATTGCGCAAGGAATAGATGAAAATACAATGATTTATGTGCCTATATTAGCTTTATCACTGAACTTCAATCTACTTTAATTTCATAATTTATATATCAAAACTCACTTCTCATAAAGTGAAATTCAACACAGAGCATGAAGACTGCAGTGGACAGAACTGCCCAGTACGTTTGCAATATGCTGAGAGAGCAGGTGATAGACGTGTCACCATCGCACATACGGAGACGCCCACGGGAGGGGAGGGGAGCTGATGGGCTGCGCCATGGAAATCATTTCCCGGGGTATTCACACTGTACGCTGTAAATATGTACAGCTTCTATTTGTTGTTTATACGTCAATAAAGTGGAAAAAAGGGAAACAGAAGAAAAATAGGAAAGCTCTAGAAAGAATGGAATAAGAGGAGAAAAATTAAAAATGAGCAGGGTGAGGAAAACTGGTGTGCAGAAATGAAGTGTGTGTGTATGTACCCACATATATAAACACATGTTATTTCATACATTTTGCTTAAATTAGCATATTCATGGTGGCATCATACGGGAAGGTGATTGGAAAAGTCACATCAGGAAACCGCACAGTCAGGGAGAGCGTCTCAGCCCCGTGCGGTCAGCAGGTCTGAATCCCTACTTGCAACTTACACAAAAAAACATTGACTATTATAATTTAAAAACTCGAGAAGAAGAAAAAATGAATTTGCATTTGCAGGTCTCAGTATTTTCAAACCCTGTAGGGAGAACATTACCTCACTTTAGCAATTGAAAAAAAAAAAAAAGTTTTCCCTGAGCTGAGGGAATGTAGTTCTTGGAGGCAGAGCCACTCTGTCTCAGCTTTGTTCCTCAGCCTCCCGTGATGGCTGCGAGATGCCGAGAGGCTGGGAAGGGCTCCAAAGGACCGGCCTGGGGCAGCATCGAACGTGCCCAGGCTCTGCGTTTCTCTAAAGGTAAACCAAGGTCCTGCCGGGCCGACCTACGCAATCCTTCCGCTGAGCGCAGACGGTGCTCAGATTCTCCCAAATCTGCCAGGACATTTGCTCAATATCTCAGTGTGCAGAGCTAGGGGAAGACAGCTGGGTCTTCAGTAAGGTACACTGGGACCAGAATTAGTCATTATTTATTATCTATTTTCACGGTAGGTCTTCATCCAACTACGAGAGTTCTTTCTTTTAGCGATTCCGTTCTTTCAAAATGTCTGTACAGTGTTCATCGGGTGCTGTTTTCCGAAGACGGTGGCCGTGATATATCCTGTCTCTTCTGACTTGTCACCCTCTCTCTACCCGGTAAGAATCCGGAGACGACCGCTCCACTCTCCGAGTCTGGGAAGGTCCTGTGACTGCTCTGAGAATTGAAAAGCAGCAGCGACACGGTCAGTTCCTCTCCTGCCTCTGGCAGCCCCCTCCCCTGTGGGACCCAGGATTGCCAGAAGTCCAAACAGCAGAGGAGCGTTCTAAGACGTGTGGACAGAGAGTAAGAGAGTGGGGAAAAGAACGGAAGGGAACGAGGAAGAACACACAAGGTGCCAGATGCATGTACGTGGACATAAGGTTTTGATTTCACATTTCTGCCCAGGCAGGCCAGCACAGATGGCTGCAAGCCTGATGTGCGCCTGTTGGGAGGGGGGAGCGCTATTGGTAAACAGCAACCTTGAACCACACTGCCAGAGAGATTAAGAAAGATCAAGAGATTGATCTCCCTGGAGTCATTTCTTTACACTGCACAAGGTAACCGAACATAGAATCTCTCCTTCTCCTCAGAATTTTATTTATATTCTAGAGGAAAAGATAAAGCCTCACTCTCTCTTTCTCTGGGTCTCTACAGAAGGGTGGAGGAGTTGCCATGTAAGCCAGTTTTATAAACCTCAATAATTCATAATTTCAGGATTTCTCATCTTTGGTTTAAATCCCTGAATAGGCAGGGTCCGTTTGGCCCTCACTGTGTCGCCTGGAGGGATATCAGGGCAGGCTGAGCTGGTACTGAAATCACTGTGTGGGTAAATAGTCAGTGTGTTCTCTGATCTAGAAAACCCATGAAGCCTGATCTGATCAATATATAAATATGATACTTAACAGTGAGACTCTGTTCTGGAAGTGGATCCTCAGGCCCAGCTGTCTCAGCTGCACTCCCTGGATCAGAGACCAAGTGCCTGGCTGAGCATTTCCCAAACTTACGTTCCACAAAGTCATTGACCAAATACGGTCACCTGTCACTTAATGACATTGCCTCCAACTGCGGACTGTGTAGGCAACAGCGGCCCCTGGGGTTCTGGGACCTGACTTGTATGTACCTTGTCTCTGTTGAGACATGTTTAGACACAGAGATACTTACTCCCCTGTGTGCAGCTGCCTCCAGTGTGCAGCTGGGGGCGTGCCGTGCTGGTGTGCAGCCAGGAGCAGCCTTGGGGTGTGGCAAGCTGTGCCACCGAGGTCTGTTAAGTGCACTCAGGACATTTACACCATGTTGGTATCCCTAAATAGCATGTCTCACACTACTGTGTCCCCGTTGTTAAGTAACACACGACTGCACCAAGGTTGTTGCAAACCACTAAATTCAGTGGTGGTGTTTTATGGGGCAGTAACTAACTGGAACACCACAGTTTGTCCAAATCCTACCTTTTTTCTACAGTCTTAGTGTCATAGCTTTCCTTTTTACCCCTTGCTTTTAAATACTATATATTTTTATGAACTGGTCCCGGGGTGTCCATACAAGAGTGATTTTGTGTTACAGCGACCATTCCACTGTCCTTGGCTTACCTTATGTTCTGTTTCTGTTTTTTCAACGGATACTTTTTCATATTCCAGTAGAAACACCCCTTTCTAGCTCTCGCTTTGTATTTCACACCTTTCCTTTATCTATGTATGTGTGTACGTGTGTATTTATATGCATGAATTCACAGAAGTATGTATATATTCATTTATTCACATGTTTATTTATGAGTGCATTTGTTTCTTTATTAATAGAGTAATACCTACATTTTGCCATTCCCAAGTGAATGTGGTACAACTTGAAAAGAAGATTACGTACAGGGCTCTGACACATGTTTCTGAGTTTCTGATAGAGACAAGGCCATGCGTTTGAGTAGTGGAACGAGATGCACTGTTATTCATATAAAACATGATTGATCATGTAAATCAACTAATAAGACACAGAAAATAACAGGAAATGGAACAGCAAAAATGTCAGTTTCTTTCCCCTCCACATGGCCCTTATATTATTCTGGTTACTTGATAAATATTCCAATGTTCCAGTGCTATTCCCGAAGAGAAATCAAATGTGTGAGTTAAGAATGAACATGAAGACCGGACATCACCCAGTGTGGGGCTGGTAGAAGCAGGTTCTACCCCTCCGCCTGCCTCCACCGAGGGGCTTTACATAAACCACATGGAAATCATTTCTGAGGACCGCCCTCATTTTCGCTACCTAAAAATTAAGAGGAAGGTTAATTTTGCAGGCAGATTTCATCATCCATAACTGAGTGGATTAAAAGACAAGTGGAATGAATAAAAGCTGGTTGGAGCAGCCGATTCTTGGGAAAGTGATGGAGAAGAAATGAGGGGGCGGCCGGAAGGTGTGAGTGGGAGAATACAAATTTTCTACGTCAGATTTCAACTGAGAGCTGACCTTAGGAAAATTAATCCTCAAAATAAATAACCCCCTTAACATGAATCCAACAATTTGCTTCAGTAAGGGAAAATGATGTAAACGCCTGATGATGGTGCTGGCTTTTAAGGAATAACTTTAAATAAAGAAAGATATTTTGAGTAGACGTGGTAGAACTTTAAAATGGAACAAGGCATAGCCTGACAGACATCTCTTAAAAAATGTTTTTAACTTTGGATTTATGGACCTAAGAGTTTTAAGCTGTTCATTAATCTTCTGATATAGTATACAAAAGATTTTTGTATTAAACAGATAAAATAGGCTCTATTAACTAATCTAATTATATGTCACTTCAGCTTCTCCCAGAAAAGTTAAGGGTTTTGTGTAATATCACATCACCAGGGGCACAAAAAAAGTGTACACGTTTTTGTGATGTTATCTATGTGTTATTTTTTGAAGTGGAGTTGAATTATGGTAGCAACGCACAGCCTGGCGCTCTCCCCGGAGACGGCGCTAATCCAGTGAATGAGTCACCGGGAGACAGAGGACGTTTGGGGACACAGCGGGGGCGTGGGCTGTGATGAGGAGTCAAGACCCTCTGGAGGGGGTATTTGAAATTTGAGAACATTGTGGAAATACGGCAGCTATGGAGGCTTGAGTGTGGAGGGCCTGAAAAGACGTTGTGTGTCAGGAAAACCTGCGACAGCAGCCGCACCGCGGTGAGAACCCGACAGGACCGAGCCGGCACAGCCACACGGGCTGCACTGTGACAGCACCGCGCAGCGGTGAGAACACGACTGGGTGTGGGCGGCACAGCCACGCGGGCTGCACTGTGACAGCACCGCGCAGCGGTGAGAACACGACTGGGTGTGGGCGGCACGGCCACGCAGGCTGCACTGAGACAGCACCATGCAGCGGCAGCTCCCACAACCAGAAGGGTCTGGACGCTGATGGTCGCAGCTTTGAGCACCCCTTGTAATTGCAGAAGTCCAGTGTGACTTGAACTCATGTTTTGCTATTGGTATATACTGAGTGTTGCTATTTTAATAGTTTTTTTCTTAAACTGTATACATTTTTGGCACCCTCCATATGCATTGGAATGGTGTGTGTGGTGATATCCTGCACGTTTCCATGGCCCTCGAAATAGCAATAGAGAAAAGCCCCAATTCAGAGGTGACGTCCCACCCAGATCAAAGTATCACTCTACTGAAGACAGAGAAGGTCATAGAAACTCAGTCACTCGAGATGGGGGTGTCGTTATCAAATTTTATTGGCAATTCAGCTGTCAGATGAGGTTGCTAAAATAAACCGATGAAAAGTGTCAATGAAAAAATTTTAAAGGAAAATAATTTGTTTTAAAATTTCCCCCCCACAATAAATGAACACTTATCCCTTATTCAACGAGGATGCTTTCTAAAAGGGAAAAATCATCCAGCAAAAATTAGTGTGTTATTCCTCACAAATGACGAAAAAAGTCCAATTTAAGTTATTGGTCTCTTTATAAAAATAATAAATTAGTTTTTAATGTATAGCTACAAGCATGCTTTTGCAAGGCATATAAGAGATAAGTATATTAAACGTTTAGATAAAGTAGTTAAGACATTTTTCTGTAAAGACACCGATCCAGGCAACAGCCAGGCAATCCAGTATTTAGTGTAGAGTGTAGAGAATTACTTGGGTATTTTAATAAAGCCATGTTGTTGGGTTCAATATTTCTTGTCCAGGGTAAACAGTACCAATGCCACCTGGGTACAGAGAATTTTACTTTTATTACTTGATTAGAAGAGGCAGATAATTTCCCTCATCTGTTCTTTTTTTGTGTGTGTGATCAAATTTTGCTTGTGGGAACATAACATTTACCTCATTTTCTTTCATAACTTTAGAACAAAATCAAAGTTGTTTTGCACATAATGTTTTCTTATAAAGTCATATTATTACTCCATCAGCACTCAGTGGGCAAACATATTTTTCAACATTCCTCTTTTAATTAACTTGTCTTACAAACAAAGGCTACCAGATGAACACAATTTATCCACAGCATGTATTTTCAGCTAGGAGGCAGATAATTATTGTTCACTGCAGAAATAATGTTCTCCTACTTGCTCATGTAAAACAAACTTTAAATGTCATTTTATAGCGATAAAGATTAAATAGCACAGGGCTGTCTTAAGAGAGGACAATTATACAGAGGCACTTCTCATTAACCTGAAGATCAGGGGTGAGAGATGATCGCCAGCTCTGGCTAAGACAAACCTAAATTGCTCTACTGTAAGCGTAATGTCCTCATAATCATAAAAGTGGAGACTAAACCGTTATTGTGATACATTTGCTAGTGGAATTATTCATTGAGGAAACTGACGAGATACCCGCAACCTTGGCACATATGTCTGGGGATCAGCGCCCGTTGCCTGGAATAAAGAAGCTCTTGGAGGGATGTGCCTCCTTTAATAAACTAGTGGCAGCTCGGCAACATTTAAATGTATTGTTTCAATTAATCACAGCAATTGCACAGCGATCTTTAAGCATTAAGAGAAAATTGTGCTTTCAAACAGAATGCCTCACGTCTGCCAACCACGCTCAGCTGCACAGCGGCGTTTCAGCAATGTATGTGGTAGCAGGAAGCTTTAGAGAAAAATCATGCTTACTCATATTTAAGCTGAAAATTAATTTTCTAAGCTGTGAAGTTCTTAAACCTCTTTTGCAAAGCTAGGGCATCTGTTTTCTAAATCTGATCATCCACCCCTCCCTATAGATTCAGTTTACTTTTCTTTGCATTAAGTCCTCCCAGATAAGCAGCACAAGGAAATATCCAGCTTCTTTAATTTGAATACTTCATAAATTGTAAGGCAAACAATCCCATCAGTACTAGCTTTCTAGGGAAAACATGAAGAGAGAAATACTCTGATACAATATATTTTGTTTGTGTTCTTTTGAAAGTTTAATGCCAAATACTTCCTGCTTTGTGGTAGTTTGGGTGAGCCTGGTTGTAATCTGAAAGCAGTTTAACCAGAAAGAAAGTTCTAAAAAATTCAAGAGCAAATGTAACAATATTAAATGTGAAGCTGAAGACACAGCCATGGTGCTTTGCAGCCTAATCTTTTGATTCTGGGTTCAGAATATTTCCAAGTATGGAAGGTATCACAGATACCTAAACTTTTTTTTTTTTTTCTTTTAACAACACATCATAAATTTTATAAGGCTGAATCATGCATGCTATTTTTTAGGCTACATGAAAGACCTTTTTTTTTCTTTATTTTGGAATACTGACTTCTGGAAGATGAAGTAAGAAAGTAAGAAGTAGAATCTTGAGATAAAAACAGACAGACTGTAAAGAAACATGGCAGAGAATCTACCACACGCAGGTGGCTTAATGTGGAAATGAAATATAATTTGACCACCTTCATCCCTTGACACAAATTTTGCTATTCCAGCTTTCCATTGTGATGCTTAGCCGATGTTTAAATCAGTTTGCACAGGTAAGCTGAAAAGAAGTTAAAAGCAGGAGAATTCACTGGTTCTGCCAGCCGTGTATATGTTAACTATGGTCACCCAGCAGTAACACTCCACCCTGATTACTCTAACTGATGGTCAGAAACAAATGAGGGGATTGCAGTCAAGGGGTCACCGGCAAATGATGTGCTTTGGGGCCTGTGGAATGACCTTTCCCCAGCAGGTCTTGGTCATTCTTCCCAGGGCAGGGGGGACAGGTGGAGCAGGGGTCAGGAGGGTTGGGGGCTAGTGGGGAAGGTGGAGTGAGGGGGTAGGTGAGGTAGGTGGGATAGTGGGTCAGGGATGGCAGGGGGGCAAGTGAGTAGGTGGGGCAGGGGTTCAGGAGGGTTAGGGGTAGAGGGGAAGGTGGAGTGAGGGGGTAGGTGAGGTAGGTGGGATAGTGGGGCAGGGATGGCAGGGGGGCAGGTGAGTAGGTGGGGCAGGGGGTCAGGAGGGTTGGTGGGGCAGGTGGAGCAGGGGGGCAGGTGGGGTCAGGGGGATCAGGGGGACCAGGTGGGACAGAAGGGACAGGTGGGGTAGGTGGGACAGGTGGGGCAGGCAGGGGCAGGTGGGGCAGAGGTCAGGGGGTCAGGGGCACTCTCACCGGGCATCACAGGTCCTTCCCAGCACTAATGGTTTCTACATCTTGACCTTTTCAACTGTTGTGGATATTAAAATGTTCCCCATTTATATAAAGTTAAAAGTTAAAATCATCTCCTGTTTTTATTCCTTTTTGAAGGAAGTCCTCTGAATTTTTATAGAACTTTAAAAAAATGCATGGTAAATTAACTATTTAGTAAAAAGTTCCAATATGTTATTTTATTTTAGTATTCATGAAGACCACACTGACCCATTTTCATAGCCACTTTTGGAAATAATTTCAATGAAAGTAACGCTATATGAGATTAAATTCTACGTATTATCTTATTTAAATGTGAAATAACCAACACGGAACTTGATGGAGCAATAATTATAAAAAGATTTTTATCTCTGTTTTCACACACTACACATACAATACCATTATTGATTAAAACATAAGGCACATCAGTGGATGTGAGACCAGGAAGTGTCCTGTAGTGAAGAACACTGAATGTAACCCAAGCACCTTTGAGTCTGTTTTGCTTAAGCACATCCTTGCGTTTCTAATGCAATTTTTTACCCACTTCTTTCTTTAACTTAAAATTTCCAAGACACATTTGTGCGCTATCAGATGGGTTGAATCTTCTAAATTTTAAATTAAAATGAATTAAACCAGTTTTTCCTTTAAACAATTTTTCCCCCTGATACTTAGTACAGAAGGGAATTAACTAGGGGCCTGGTGCAGTGGCTTGCACCTGTAATGCCGGCACTCTGGGAGGCCGAGGCAGGTGGATTGCCTGAGCTCATGGGTTCAGGAAAAGCCTGAGCAAGAGTGAGAGACCCCATCTCTAAAAATACCCGGGCATTGTTTGAGCCCAAGAGTTTGAGGTTGCTGTGAACTGTGATACCACCACAACTCTACCAGGGGTGACAAAGTGAGACTCTGTCTCAAAAAAAAAAAAAAAAAAAAAAAAAAAAAGAAGGAAATTATCTGAACATAGGAGACATACAGCATAAAACATGGCCAAGTAACACCATCCCACATTCGTACCCTGTAGCCAGCTGAAGGTTGCTTGGGAAATTATTTGCTTCGGATAATAGCACTGTTTCTGTATTTAGAGGGAAAAAATGACTAAAATCCAATGAGGAAAAAGAGGCTTGTTTGCTTGCTGGTTTTTATTTGCCTTTCAATAGTACCTCTCATTTGCAAACAAAGCAATTTCCTATTTAGCAGAATAATACCAAGGATAGATTGATTTCATTGATAATCTAAGGTGTCCTCACTATAAATAGACATTTTAGAAGATTGTGCTCCCTCCCTCCTTCCCTCCCTCCCTCCTTCCCTCCCTCCCTCCTTCCCTCCCTCCCTTCCTCCCTCCGTCCTTCCATTTTTCCCTCTGTCTGTCCCTCCCTTCCTTTCTTCCTTCCTCTGTCTGTCATGTTCGTCTTTCTTATTCCTGTCCAATACTTTTAAGGACAATTCTTAATCTGTTGAAATAAATTGAAATTATCATGCTTCAAAAGAAGAGCAGCGCAGTATACACTTAGGTTTTAATTATACAGAAAAGCAGATTAGCTCTCCTGTTTGAAGTAAGGGAGGGAGGCAGAATTTTCTTTCCTTCTTATTTAAAAGATAATTTTCAAATTTCATGAACGTATTAGATATTTAAGTTCACGGACCTGTCTTTTCCATTATTTCATTTTTATGTAATCATTTGGAATCAAGGTTTACATATGTTTATTATTTTTGACACTTGAAATAATAATGTAATAATAAAGAAATGATTAAGGAATTAAGAAACGTGGTGTACAGTAATCATTCTACTGATTCTATCTACATACTATATCAACAAGGTAGCACATGTTTCTACAAAATTGATAACAAAGGAAAAAGAGCCATAAATTTTATTATGCCTCACTCTGTCCTGGGTAGAGTGCCGTGGTGTCATAGTTCACAGCAACCTCAAACTCTTGGGCTCCAGAGATCCTCTGGCCTCAGCCTCCGAGTAGCTTAGGTTATAGACACTAATCACAAGGTCCAGCTAGTTTTTCTAATTTTAGTAGAGAAAAGGTCTCACTCTTGCTCAGGATGGTCTCTACCAGCATGTGGGGCTAGCACCCTACTACTTTGTGCCACAGGCGCCACCCTGGTCTCCAACTCTTGAGCTGGAGCAATTCACCTGCCTCACCCTCCCAGCGTTTGAAAACTCCAGGCTGAGCCACTGGGACCGGCCTAATTGTTTTTCTTTTGTTTCTGTTGCACTCAGTTTGCTTTCCCCTAACAACACATTTCATTTTCTTTATTTCCTCCTTCCCGAGTAGCAGACCACACTCACTGCAGCTGCGGGGCGGCCATATCATACAGACCCACATCAGTCTGAAATTCTTGGCCATCGCCATAAAACCCGTGATGGCCACATGCTCGTGAAGGGTGTGCACACACACTGCCCTAGACCTGGACCCCAGCAGACACAGCAGCAGAAGCTCCATCTCACCATCCCGGGTTATCTCAGAGCAGAGCCAGCTCTGGAGAACAGACAGAGCCGACTCACGGCCCAATAGGTTCACAAGTCCAGATAATTTAGCAGTTCATATAACTAACTGCCTTCCATGGCATATGACAA
>CAUYQV010151903.1:0-38281 GCA_963574575.1 Galagoides demidoff
GGGCGCCTGTGGTGCCAGCTACTTGGGAGGCTGAGGCAGGAGACTCGCTTGAGCCCAGGAGTTGGAGGTTGCTATGAGCTGTGATGCCATGGCACTCTACCCAGGGGGATAGCTTGAGGCTCCGTCTCAAAAAAAAAAAAAAAAAAAAAGAGAAAAACGTAAATAGGAACTTAACCTGATGATTTTTTGGTGTATTTTAGATGCATAAAACAATTAAGGTGTTTTTGTCTGACATAGGATTGGAAAGGGTGGAAGAAATGATTGAGATCGTCCATGTTGTCTTTCAGAGATTAGAGAGAGACACAGTTCGTCTTATGGTCCTGAGTAATCTTGACATCAAAACTTGACCATGAAAAAAAAAAAAAAACTTGACCATGTAAGAAAAAATTATAGGACAATCTTACTCATGACCACATGTGCAGAACTTAGAATTAGGAAACTGAATTAAATAGTACATAAGAAGATAATACTGTGGGAATAAAATCCTCATGCCCTCGACAAGAGTACAGCCAGTTTGGGAGACAGCTGGAGGGAAGGAGCAGGCCAGAAACCAGACTGCAGGATCACAGCGCCCCCCTCACCCCCCTCTGAAATGCTTTAAGGCCGGTGTTCCTAGGAAACAACAGAGCAGGTAACTTTTATTCTGGTTCCAGCTGGTGGCCAATGAAAGAAGTAATTCCTAGATTTGCTTTGAGTGCCAAAATCAGTTTCTCTGCAGAAGGGATGACTGCCTCTGGGAACCACCAGTCCCACAGTCAACCCTACTAATAATGAATAATGAAAGCCCCTTGAGACTGTGTGAAAGCTGAGTTGACTCCTGGTCAGACTCCACTCTGCTCTTTTTCTGCCCTTTTCTCATGAAGCATTCCCAATGCTTGGATTGGTCTCCTCTCCTTTTTGTGGACCCTTCCCCCCAACTTTACCCCTGGTCCCATCAAGTACATCATGACCAATGTAGGTTCCTCTGAGGAATACTTCTTGGTTTAGCAGTTTTAATATCAACCCATGTAATTAACCACTTTACCACATTGTAGGAAAACATGTATATGATGGTTGAAATAGATGCAGAAAATGTACTGTATACAATTCAGTATTCATAAATGGTAATAGAAGACACATGTGAAAGATGACTTGGTTAGTCTGATGATGAGGGCCTGGCTGGGGATGGTGGTTCATGCCTGTAATCATAGCACTTTTGGAGGCCAAGGCAGGAGGATCACTTGAGGCCAGGAGTTTGAGACCAGCCTGAGTAAGAACGAAACCCTGTCTCTACAAAAAATAGGAAAAATTAGCCAGCCTTGGTGGTGTGTGCCTCTAGTCCCAGCTACTCCAGAGGCTGAGGAGAGAGGATCACTTGAACCCAGGTGCTCAAGGCTACAGTAAGCTGTGATGAGGCCACTGCACTCCAGAGTGAGAACCTGTCTCAAAAAAAAAAAAGTACAAAACTCTACAGCAGGCACTATACTTAATAGTGAAACATCGATGAACTACAACAATGTCATTGGGACGTCTTACCAGTGTTGTACTGGGGAGTCCTAGCTCATGCTGTAAGCCAAGGAAAGCGGCAAGTGTGTGAAGACTGAGGATCATGGCTGATACCTTTTCACCTGTCCACAGCTGGGCGTTTCTTGTCCTCCCATGCAGTAGCCACATGGCAGAGTTCTGGCCAATGGAGTGAGGCAGAAGTGACCCATACTGCTTCCCAAACCTGACACATAAAAACCTCCTACATGGTCTGTGAACTTTTCTCTTTACGTTCAGTCTGCCTGCTGAATGTGAACCCCAGCAGAAACTTTCTAAATGACATACAGGAGGTGGTTAAGCTTCTGTCAGCCTGGGCCTCTGAAGAGTTCGTGAAGCAGAACCATTACCAACTCCTTTTTGCTAATCGTACTTTGCATGATTAAGAAAGAAACTTCTATTAAGTTCGGTCACTAGAATTTAAGGGTTTATTTATTTACCAAGAATCGATACCTTGAAATAGAGTGCTACCAAAAAAAGAAAAAGAAAATCTACAAAATGTGGCATTGGCTTAGTGGTTGGATGGCTGGAAGATTCAATATCGGTTCTTATTTAGGGTTTGTGAACATGTCAGTTCTCCCCCAGATTGTTGTACAGATTCGGCGCAAACCCAAATGAAATTCCAATAGTATTTTAACGTCACTCTTATTCTTTGTCGTCTTAAAAGCTAATTGTGACATTTGCAAGGAAATGTAAAGTCTAATCACAGCAAAGACCTCACAAAACCGGGAAGACAAGAGGACTTATTCCTCCAGATGTGGCGTCTTTGCAAAGCTGCGGCTCTTAAGACGGGGTGAATTTGATGTAGGCACAGGTGGATGGACCAGCACAATAGAACAGAGAATCCAGAAACATACTTATATCTGGATATGACAGGTGGTACAGCTGGCCATTCATGGCCCTGGGGAAAGAATGGCTTTTTCATCAGTAGTGATAAGATGATTTTCTTATAGGAAAAAATTTGATTGGATCCCCCCGCTCCTTACTGTACACAAAAATCAATTCTCGGTAGATTAAAGAGCTGATTGTAAAAGGCAAGTGAGCAAAACTTCAAGTAGATATTATAGTATCATTGTGCCTTTGTGTTTGGGAAGAATTTCCTAAACAAGATACAAAACCCACTAGCCACAAAGGAAAAATGTGTAATAAATTCGGCCATATTAAATTCACAACTTTGGTTCATCAAAAAACATAGTGAAGAAACTGCCAAGAACAGAGAGATTTTTTTTTTTTGATAAAGGATTAGAGATCGGAATATTTTTAAAAGACTTTTTAAAAACACAATAGTAGATTTCTTTTGGAAAAAAGGACAGACCACTAATAGAAACAATGAACACAGTACTTGAATAATGGGGAAGAAACCTATGGAATGATAATGTCATTATCAATCAGGCAAATGCAGGTTAAGATCAAGTGAGATTCCCGAAAAGTGCAAAGTCTGACCTTAGCAGACTTGAATGAATTGGCAAACGTTCAGAGCTCCAAAAACTCGTGAGGAATGTGTGTCTGTAAATTGGTACGACTACTCTGGAGAAGTGGCTCAGCATGTAGTTAAGTTGGAGACATGCAGACCTTATAAGCCGACAGTTCTATTTCTGGATGTGAGCTCCAGAGAGCCTCATGCATATGTATGGCAGAATATGTACATATCAAGAGTGTTCTTCCCATGCGTCGAATGTTCCTTGCAGAACATTCTAGGCATATATTCTGTTACAGTAACACGTATGCCTGCGTGTGCCCGGCTACACATACATGTGCTTGTTTATCCATAAAGTGGGAGTGTTCCTCTGCAGTGGAACATATAAATCCATCGTGGTCTGTTGATGCGACGGGATATTACGAAACCGTGAAAATGAAGACAGTGGAAAGAGCTCATGAACATTGTAGTAAGAGAAAGATTGAAACCGACATATCATTTCATTTATATAAGTTCTAAAAGCAGATCAATCTGAACTATGGTTTTTTTTTTCCCCTGGATGCCTCTATGTGCTGAGGAAATGGTCACAAAAGCCAACTAGAAAGAGGGAGGGCCTCGTCCTCAGGGAGGACACAGGGAGGCTGCTGGCAGGCTTCCGCGTCTCAGCATCAGTGGCATTTGTGTAAATGGTCACTTTATGTTAAACAAGTATAATAATATGTGATATCTATAGTATTATCTGTAATAAAGTAATAATAAAGTGGATACTTTAATAACTTTGCATTTATGTTTTATGTCCTTTTGTGTCTTACGTACTTTTCTGTAATCAAATCTGGAAACTACGAAGGCATAACATGTTGACTGCTACTTCCCATAATATGAGCAACACCCATGACGAAGGCCTGGCTCCGTGAGTGTGTGTGCGTCTATGTACGTGTGGTACTGATTCAAATGTAAACACCGTAAATCTCATTCAAATGCCTAATGTTCTCATCGCTATGAAACTTTGCGAACTGGATTGACAATGGTGACATAAAAACTGGAAACTTTGCAAAGTCTCCTTATACTTTCATTATTTGCCCAACCTTGGGAGTTTGGAGCATAAACAGACGTGGAGTCCCAGAAGACATTGCAGGAGACATATAATAGTTAAAAGTATTTCTTTTAGCCAGTCATGAGTGAAATTTCCCTTTTAGATAAGCAAAATCCACACTTAGAGAATTTTTTACCGTTTAGGAAGAAACCACTACATCCTTTCAAAATTATGATTTTAGAAGTCATATCCGCTCATTACTGAAAATGAAGACCTTTCTTTTTGTTTTTCTGTAACGGAGTGAATATTTGGCACCGCTGTTGTATAACAGTATTCTTGTGTCTCTTGAGATGCATTACATGCAAAAAATACAGGGAGCATTGTGAGAAGGATAGTGATGACAGAGTATTTCCTTTGGGAGAAAGTCATATGATAGCTTTCATGGTCCCCTCCCTTCCTCTCATGTTTTACTTAAATTATATATTATTTACAAAGTGGATTAATAGCAGTTAAGATAATGGACTTTGGGATTAGACGGTTCCAGATGTACCACTGGCCTTGTCTGGGCCCCCAGCCTCTGAGTGTGTGTCTTATTTTTTGGGCAGTGGGTTTGATAATAATACTCTATGTAGCTGCAGAATCGGCTGAGAGACACAGCTGAAGCACAGTCCCCAGCCCACAGAGAGGGCTCTGGGCTCCTTAGCTATTTGGGTGACTCCCCTCCCTTCCTCCCTTCCTTCTTTTTGATGAAAGAAAGAAGAGCTGTCCGTTCATTTAAATGTAAAATGGGCCATCAGTTAAAACTGACAGAATTAACTTTTCAGTCAGGTAAAGTTAGATTATTCCATGTGAATAAGGTTTATCTCAAACACTCTACTGTATAGTCCAGGTGTGGTGGGAAGGCTTACAAGGACATTAAGAAGTGAACACCTGTCAGCCGAAGGGACTCAGGCCTGTCGAGCTGTGGGAGGAAGACAAGTGCCTCTCCAGGGCTCTGCACCATCCTCCACCGTGGAGACCCTGGAAGGCAGGAGACCATCCTGAAATAGCATGCAGGCTGGCTTTTGCGCTAATGCCATTGCTCTTGGAACAGCAGACTGTGGGTTGGGATCTACTTTTTCTTAGCAGCAGTCTACAGAAGGGAAGAACATGGCGTCATCCTGGTGGGAGCCGCTCTACATTTGCAGCCAACTCGGATAGTCCTGCTAATGACTTTGCTTCTCTGAAGTTCCCTAAGATGGGGTTGTCATTTCAGACCCTTAGGAGTATGCGACAGCGTGCCCTGGTGCTCACTGTCAGCTGGTGACTGGTGGGACGCCACACGGTGGAAACCTGGCCCCCCAACCCACAGCATGAACTTCCTTTTAAACCCCCCACGTTCCTGTCTCCGTCCCTCCTGTGCTTCCTTATAGATATGTGCACTTTCTGTTTTCCAGGAGTGTCCCTAGCGCTGTTGAGAGGCAGCAAAGTCTTAGAGCAGTCTGAGGCTAGTTTGTTCCTTTAAAATCTTCTCTGGAGAAGGTAGATGGAGAAATCTCCAACAGTTGGTCGATGCCACGAGGTCAGTCCTCATCACAAAGGCCCCAAAGCCCAGTCCTCATTAATCAGTTTATGGAGTATTGTGGGAGAATTTTCAGCACAAGATGTTGTTTCCGAGCCACTAATTCTCTTTTCACCCACCGCAGCAAGCCCACTGCTTGCTTTCCTGGGACACGCAGACAGCCAAGTAGTCTCAATAATTTATCCTCTTAGTTTTTCCAAAGCCAAGTGGAGGACAGGGTGAACTTTGTGATACCTGTTGGGTCTGTGTGTACAGAAGTTCTGGGTCCCTGAAGGTTGTCCTTACCCGGGTTCCACTGAGTTCTGTGCCTCTCGGGAATCTGACCTGCTCATGCATCTCTGGTCCCAGGTATGACTTGTCAAGATACCCACGTGGCCTCAGGCTCAGGTGACCGACTTCATTTCCTTCCAGGCCCCTTGTTAGACCCAGTCCTGTCTCTCTGAAGTCCTCACTGGCATCCTTGATTGTCTTGTTGTAATTGCTTGTGCATCAGTTTTGAAAGGGGAGAGCATTAGTGTCAGGGAGATTGAGTTTTAAATCACAGAACAGCCATTTACCTTCTATGTGACCTCACGTAACATCAGGTGGCAGGTCACTTAACGTCCTCCATCCGTAACTTCCTTTTTGTCAAGGACAGTTATGAGAACCTTCATCACAGGACCCATGTGAGGACTGAATAAGGAGGGACGGTCCAGACCCAGGGCAGTGAAGTAGAGTCAAGCTCATGCCTGCTCTCTTCCCTCCCTCCCTGTCTGGGCTATTTCTGGAGGTCGAGAATTATGACCTGATTCTGTGGCCTCCATAGTCTCGAGTACACAGTTGGCACTATGTGAATACTTTTTGTTGGAGAGAACATATTTGCAGAAAGACAGACAGGGGGGTCATTCTGTCTCTCAATGATATGTTTCTGTCCTTTCTCAAAATACAATTTTGGTTAATTTTGCCCTCTGCAGAACCACATCATAAAGGCCACTTAAGTCAATTCAGGATAGTCAGGTACTGTGTTTGCTTTCTGAGTCAGCCAGTAGACACAGGGCCCTGGCTTGTACTTCCCACAGCTTCTAGGTGTTGGGTTTTTCGTCTGGGTTGTCACCTGTGGAGCATCCAGCATTTTTCCAGTCACCCATTTTTCTCATCTGGGCTTCCAGCTTGTGGGTGAGGTGCTCATTTCTTGAGAAGTGGGGCCTTGGTCCTTTGATACAGATGCCACCCGTGTGGCTGCTGCTCTTGCAGGCACGTCCCTGCAGGCATCATGCTGTCCCTGGAGCCTTGCCTTCACTCTGCCCCCTGAGGAGTGCTCACCCCCCGGGTGCCCGCCTACTGCTCTTTCAGAGCTAGAATTGTGCCTCTTCCCCTCTGGTCTCACAAACTTACCTGTCCTCCTCTTCAAGCTCCTGTGTGTTTAACCTGCACAGAGATTTCCCATAAAACCTCTAATGCCTGCTATTTCACTGGCCTCTGTTTCCCCTTACTGTATTTGAAGCGTGACTGGTTTGAGCAATGATGCTGTGTCTTCGTGTCTTATTTCTAAATCCCAGGACCTAGTCCGTTTTGGTCTGTGTGGTCAGTCTGTGACTGCTTCATTCTGGGGACTCTGTTGCTAGCTCAGAAAATGACCACCACCCACGCTTCAGCAGCTGGTGCAAGGGGAAAGTGTGCTTTGCCCACTTGAAGTCCCAGACTTTTCTTTAACTAAATGGATGCCCTCAGTCATAGGCGTAAGTTTCCTATGGGCCCACTCCCATGCCAGGCCCTTACACAGACATGGTCCCATTTCCTCATCGTCCACATAGGATGTCTCTCTCAGTCCAAGGCAATGATGAGCATGGGCGTCTTACATGTCATAGATGGAGTAGGTTCTTATTTAAGAATTTAAATAGAGTACATATTTATAGAGCATTTAATAACTAGATTCTATTATGATCCAAGACCTGTGATACATTTACCTAAGTTCAAAGAGATTTGTCATCATTAAAACAGGCAAATCAAAACAGGTACATTCTGTGCTTGTTTAAAGAAGCGATGCCAAGATAAAATTAAACAAGCACTTAGCACATCCGTCCTGGAGACTGTATGAAGAAAGTGTTAGGACACCTCAGTGTTAGGCCCGGCTGGACGCTGACGCTGTTACCTGGTGACCCTAGTAACGCTCTCTGTTTTCCCCTCTCCCAGGCATGCGCCAAGGCAACGACCACGGCACTCGGTACCGCTCAGCCATCTACCCGACCTCGGCCAAGCAAATGGAGGCCGCCTTGCAGTCCCGAGAGGAATACCAGAAGGTAGGGGCCGCCGTGACTCGGGCTGTGTCCCGACTTTGGAGGGGAGCCTGGTTCTCTTCACCTGGAAATGTGTTCTCTTTGCATAACTTTTGGAAATTTCCATCAGCCTCTTGCAGTAGAGCCACTGTGCCTGGTCAGTGTGCTAAGTACAAATGAAAGGGTGGGCCCCTGCATGTTTCTCTTTAAAGTCAACTGATTGAGGGGGACTCTTGCTTGTTAAGACACTGAAAATACAGTCCCTGTCTCTCTCTCTCTCTCTCTGAATCTCTCTCTCCTTTCTTCTTCTCTTTGTGTTCGTTTCCTCAGGCCACCATAGCTAAACACCACAGGCTGGGCAGCTGCAACAACACGTATTTATTATCTCACAGCTCTGAAGGCTGGAAGTCCAAGGTCATGGTGTGGGCGGGGTTGGTTTCTTGTGAGGGCTGAGCAGGAAGGCTCTGTTCTCTCTCCTTGGCTGTCCATGGCCACCTGCTGCCTGTTATACTCATATCACCTTCCCTTTATGGATGTCTGTTTCTGTGTCCAAATTTCTCATTTTTCTGTGGACTCCAGTTGTATCAGGACTAACTGATGACTGCATTTAACTTGACCTCTGTGAAACCCCATCTCCACGTAAGGTCACATTCTGAGGGCTTAGGACTTGAACATATCTTATTCTGAAGGACACAATTCAACCATAATCCTCACTCTCTTGGCCTGTAACAGTAAGTTGAATTATAATAAAAATACTTCTCCAAAATATATTTGTTATATCACAAAATAATTATTTTCACTATGTAACTTGTATAATATTTTAAAAATCTCCTTCGATAGAGATTTAGTTCTTTTAAAGCAATTGAAGTTGCTTTAGTCTTTAGAGTTTTGTGATAATGGTTAACTTTTAATTATCATTATATTTTCTGGTATGGATTCACATTTGACAGGTAAGCTAGATGCTACCAGAATACTGATCTGTTTTGGAATTATGTAAAAAGTCTGGCATGCAATAGCCCCCACTCATTCCATGCGGTGGCAGGTAGGGTCTAGGATAGGAGAGTGTCCATCAGTGATAAATAGCAGGACACATGGGTCATGGTCACCTCAACTCTGAAAAGCCAAGAGGGCTGAGGGAGGTGCTGATGGGACCTGTTCATTCCTTGGCCTGTCTCGTCTCCCTTCAACCTTGTAGGGTGCCTGTAGGTTGAACCCAGGGGTCTCTGCCCATGTGTAATCCCCTCTCCTCGAGTGTGGGCTAGATTTCGTGACTCACTTCTAATGAATGACAGAGTGATGGGATGTCACTCTGAGAGTAGGCCATAAAAGACTGTGGCTCCCATTGTGGGAGCTCTCTCTTTCATTCTCATTTGCTCACTGGGATCATTGCCCTGGGGGGGAGGCCAGCTTCCATGTCATGAGACATCCCTGTGTCAAGGCTCATGTGGCAAAGAAGTAAAGACCTGCCAAGGGCCATGTGGGTGAGCTTGGAAGCCCTTCAATCCTACTCAAACTGTCGGATGAGATCGCAACCCTGGCTGTCGGTTTGATTGAAGTCTCATAAAAGACCTGGAGCCATAGAAACTTAGGCACCCTGCTAAGCTGTGCCATAGAAACTGTGAGATAATAGTGTATGTTCTTTTAATCTGCTAATGTGCTGGAGTAATTAGAATATTCTTGTATTTCTGTTCTGAAAAGTTTTTATCTTTAAATTATCTTTTCTCTTATCCCTCTCATCGTGGCCTTTCTGACAATGGTGGGCTTCTCTGGGCATTTGTAGTGATGGATACTCTTGTAGCCACTAGCATTAAATTGCCGTCTGTGTGACTTATCGAGTGCCTGACACTTAGAAAGCCACATGTCTTATTTAACTGAACCAAATCTGTGAGGATGAGGGAGGCCCTCTTATCCCTCTTTTTCACATGCTCAGAATCACAGAGGGATGTTCTTAGATGAACTGGAATTAAAGAGAAGACTGGATGCAGAGATGAGTTGGGCACCTATCACCTCTGGGCCAGACATGGTGGAAGCTTTGTCTGGGATGGTAGAAGCATAAATAAGGTGAAAGGATATTTAGGAAGTTTAACTAACAGGACTTGGCAGTTCATTGGAGGTGGACAACAATGAGAGGGACAGGTCCAGGGTGACTTACAGGTTTCTGGCTGGTGACTCTCTTTAGCAAAGTGTGGAAGAGCAAAGGCAGATGTGTGGGGGAAGGTAAGTTAAATTTTGGAAATGTGGAGTTTGAGGTCTCCATGTGATGGGTGTCCAGGTGGCTGCTGGGAGGAGACATGAGCTGTTCTGACCTTGTGGGGATTGTTAACCAGGTTCATATGCGTGAAGCCCCATTGTGAGTGCTCAGTAAACAGGGGCCTTTGCTATTATTGGGAGTTATTAACTTATACTGAGTAAACAAAACCCCAATTACTGATGAGATTCCCAGGGAGGAGTGATGAGAGAAGGCTTACTACCGGAAGAGCACTTACACTTGAGAGATGGTTAGGGGAACACTTCACCAAGCAGGACGCCACACTGGGCCCCACAGAGGACCAACCCCAACTAAGAACTTAAAAAGAAGTTTGATCTGGTTTCATCCCACTGTATTTAGTCATAAAGGCGACGTGCGTAATTCAGACTAAAAGTCACATATGCTGTCTGTAAATCACCTAATGTCGTGATTCATGATCCCCTAGGAAGCTCCGGAAGTGTAGAAATTCCCTCTAGAATATTTTGAAATGAAATGATGTCCTGGTGTTCACAGTGGAAGCTTTAAGTTCAAAAGGCCATTGCCTTCCATGGGATGATTAAGAGGCTTAGTCTGACTTCATTTTCTGTCCCAATATAGTTTCTGCATTTTGCTTTCAAAAGAACCTATGTTGATTTTAGATAACTGATATCCATGGGAAATAAAATTTAGCTACTAATTATTTAATTAGATCCTTTAGTCATTTCTCCATTATTTTACTATGTAGTTAATCTTATATTCTAGAAAGTCATTGCAACCAAATGCTTTTTGGGTGTTCTGTACCTAAGAATATGGGAATTAAAGACATATATATATATATATATACACACACACACACACACACTTTTTTTGCTTGACTTTTAAAAGTAGGGTCTACTTTAAAAGAGTAAACGAGTCTCTCTTTTTAATAGAGATTAGGGATTCTTATGCCTCAAGTGTCCAGATATCCATTGCTGTTCACATTACCACATATCACTAACTATGAAAGCAAATACTATCACATCTCTTCTGTGGTATCACATAAATCAAACCAACCCTGGTTTCTACTGGCAGATGAGCTGTCCCAGCTAACTGACTAAACCCAGAGAGCTGTGACTCTGGCACCTTCACCCCCTGGGATGGTGGTGCCTCCTCTGCCCTCACAGTGGATTGCCGCTGGGCACATGTGGCTGTTGAACACTTGAGATATGTACAATGAGGAACAGAATGTTTTGTTTTAATAAGTTTAACTTTATATATAAATAGCCACTGTGGCTATGGCTACCTATTAGACAGCATGGCAGACCCCTGGGGGTGAGTGTGCAGGTGTGTGCTGCACCGTGGGATGGAGTGGGGCCACGTTGTCCTAGCTCCCTGGCCCTCCTGTCTTGCTATGGCTCATCCCAAGGGCAGGGCATGAGCATGGTCCTCATGCCCATCAGAGGTGCTGACTAGGGACCATTCTCTCCTTTTTCTTAAACACCACAACACAAGGGCCAAGTCATTTTCCTTTCTGAGAACCCAAGTGTCTCATCAGGTGCCCCATCCTGGTGAGCAGAAGGGCTCCCTGGGTTTCTGTGTCCAGGCAACCAATGGCTTTTATCTTAGCCTGGGCCCCACGGAAAGCAGAGCCCGAGCTGCAGGCTTGTGTGTGGGGCCACACTGGGGTGTGAGGTGTCTGGGAACAGGAGCAGGGCAGAGGGAGTGGGAGAGGAAAGCGGAGGACCCATATGAGTTGGCCTCTGCTGCCCAGGGTTTTGGAGCCTTATGACGCGAGCAGTCGTCCCAGGGCAAGACAAGGAGGCATATTTCCCCTGGATGCCACTACCTGTGGGTTCACTCTGTGCTTCTGGGCTGCACAAGTGCAGGTTGCCGACACAGAGTGGTGGGCCGGAGGTGAGAGGCCCATGGTGCAAGTGTGAGGTGAGGCGCTGGGGCTATAGGAAGCTGATGAAGGGAGTGGCTGAGAGCCTCACTGGGCTGGGCACTGCGGTGGGGCTGGTAAGAAGAGGCAGGCGAGGCCATGGGGATTTGAAGTGGTGTGGGGGTGCTGGCTGGTGCCCCCATTCCTGAGGTGTCCTTCCTACCCCCAATTCAGGGAAGGCAGCTGATATCAATGGCTCAAGGATGATTTGCCATGATCGTGTGACTTTCTGCCACCTCTTAGAGCAGAGAAAGAAAAACACAAGTTTAATTTTTAGCAGGGCATCTTACTACAATCATATAGTGATATAATATATAGTTTCACATAATATGCAGGGTGTCCATAAAGTTCACACGCCATTTTAAATAGTCAACTATTGTGCCCCTGCACTCCAGCCTGGGCAGTAGAGCGAGACCCTGTCTCAAAAAAAAAAAAAAAAAAAGTATGGTTTCTAATAGATTCTGTAAAATAAGAAGAGGCTCAGATCTCTTCTTATTCCGATTCTTTTAACCACTGATAGAAGGAGAGCAGGGATCTGATGAGGTGACCCCTAGAATTGGTTTTCTGGTGTTTTCCTTCTAGGGTAACCTTGAACAGATTCCTGAAACAACAGAGGCATTTAATCCAGGGAGAGTCATTTTTTTAATACTACAGATTAGGGTCTAGAACTCTGTAATCTTATCAAAGACATTTATTTCTGAAAGCAGAGATACTTTGCTGATGGCTCGTTCCATCCATTTTACACACTGCTTTCCCCGTTAAAGGTCAGCGTTTCTGGCCCGGTCAGTCCATTCTGGGGATTTGTCTCATTTGAGCCTCGGTGGGACCCCATGCACTGACTATAACATTGACTAGATTACTGATTTAATAGTCTTTACTAGTTCGCCCCCAGTGACCCCCTACTAACCAGCTTTTTCAGCAACTTCTTTATATGAGAAGTTTGGAGTGACAGTATTGCTTACCACAGAGCAGCCATTTGAACATAAAATTAGCTGATTTTATCACAGGGACCAATTGTTGAGCTAATTAGTTGTGCAGTACTGCTGAGGAGCCAGAAACCAAAAGTGATTTTCCATCAAAACTGTGGTTTTCTGCAAAGTTGGCTGGGCTGTGGGTACCAAGTGCACCCACAACTGTAGGAAGGGAGACTGGCTGGAGAAGTTTGCTAGCTTTGATTTGGTACAGGAGGGGCAGGAAGGCCTTGAGGAGGATCCAGACCAGCAGAGTGAGACTTGAACTTCACACTGAGCTCGCTGGCCTTGGCAGTGCTGGGTTCTCATCACAGAGTTTGACAGCTGCTTCACATCTTTGGTGAGCTGAGACGTTGCATTGAATGTGGGGGTGGTGGTCTTGCTTTTCAAGAAAAAGACTTCATCTTTTCCGAACCTCTTAGTTTAAGAAAAAAAAATTGAATGTATTATTAATTATCTTTGGATCATCATATGTGGACAATTTACCTCCCAAGTGAACCTGCCAAGACAAACATTTCCTAATATCCTAAACCGAACCTGGCCTCTGGTAGGAGGGTGGGGAGTGGTTCACATGTGATTAGAATTAAATTTTTTCATCACTGACAAATTATGTTTCTTGAAATTTGAAAGGCAGTAAA
The DNA here is from genome assembly GCA_963574575.1 of Galagoides demidoff. Classification (NCBI taxonomy): domain Eukaryota; kingdom Metazoa; phylum Chordata; class Mammalia; order Primates; family Galagidae; genus Galagoides; species Galagoides demidoff. The sequence goes on from CAUYQV010151903.1 coordinate 13,545, forward strand.
TCTAAAGATAGTTCCTTTGGCCACATGACCTAGCTCTGCCTCTAGCTCCTCCTCCAGCTCCTGCCCCAGCTCCGCCTCCAGCTCCTCCCCCAGCTCCTGCCCCAGCCCCACCTCCAGCTCAGTCTCCAGCTCCTCCCCCAGCTCCACCTCCAGCTCCTCCTTCAGCTCCACCTCCAGCTCCTCCTTCAGCTCCTCAGCCTTGATGAACAGTGAGCACAAATCTCCTCTCGATATTTTTTTCCCTAAAAAGAGAGAAGAAAAGCAGTGTTTCCTTTTGCATACATTCTACAATATGTTAAGTTCTAATGAGAATAAAACCTTTGTAGAACCAGTGCTAAATGACTCAGGATGTTTCAAATAGTGTTTTAAAAATCCGTCTCCATCAGTGTTTATCCATCCATCCATATCTTTAATATGGAGCTCTCATCTTTAAATATTTGCTGTAATTTTATATTAAACTTCAACAAGCTGGCATCTTATCTATCATCTATGTGTTTGTCTGTGCTCAATACAGTGTCACTTTAAAGAAAAGTGCTCAAAGTGAAAGATAAAAAACAGTGTGTAATGATTAGGTTGTAGCTAGCAATTTTAGAACAAAGGTTCATCTTTGATTTTTTAACTTTCTTCCCACTTTGGTTGCAGCCAGATATTCAGCGCTTCTCCATCCAGTGCTCTCCCGTTAAGCCCTGAAAGTTGTGGTTTGACTGCTGTGTGTGGAGAGAGAGAGCGAGAGCATAAACAATTGTCATTACCGAATAGCTTACTTAGCAGTGCTGTCAATTAAGTTTTGGCTTCTTTTCTCTAGCACAGTTTCAAGGCCACCTCTATGGCAATGATGCTCAAACTTAGGGTCCAGAACTACCCTCTGGGCTCCAGAGCTCCATATCCAGCCACCTACTCCTTATTTTTATAACGTTTCCTAACCAGAAGGTTCGATTTGCAGCCCTCTCTCCTCCAATTAATAAGCTCTGTCCACTGACGGCTTTTCCAGCCATTGTGGTTGAACCTGCTTAAGATCCTCAGATTCATCCCTTTCTCTCACCTTCACCTCCAGTCAACCAGGTTAACATAGATTCTACCTGAAGCGTACAGCTCCCTGTACGTCTTCTCCCATGTTCACGTTCACTGTCACAGTTTAAGCCGCCATTATCCATCTGCTCCTGGCCACCGCCCTTCTTGCTTCTCCCTGACTGTGACCGCCCATATAGATATGCAGCCAGATGAGCTTCATAAATATAATTCAGATCGTTTCCCTTCCCTGTGTCAAGGCTTTCCCTGATGTCTCTACTCTATTTGGAATGTTTCCACCAGGTCCCACCCAATTATTTCACCATCTTCCCAGAGACACCTGTGACTTCTGATCAGTGAACCTATCATAGTATATCTGAGATGTAATATGAATTCTGGCCCAAAGCTCAGAACCTTTGAGTAAAGCTCAAACTTCTAGAAAGGTGGTGACGCGGGATAAGAACCACGGGTGTTCAAAATGCTTTACTGTAGTGAACATCACAAAGGATGCTTCTTATTTCTTTGTGTTTCACAGTTGATTTCTGCGTGGACCCACTGTTGACACAGAGACTAAATGCAGAGGCTGGGACGCTGCTGCTTGGTTTAGGGTGTGCTGTGCGCTAGGAGGCATGAACCCCCTTATTAGCCATTGTGCCTTTGACCCCAAAACTCATCTTGCAAACTTTGACACAGAAATTGCTAAATATTACAATCATTCAAAAGTATTTAGTAAGATTAAGTCAGTGGTTGGTACACGAAGCTGTCTTCTTTTCCCTAATTTGCCTTGTGGCAGCTGTAACAAATTATCAAAAACTTGGTGGCTTAAAACAACAGGAAGTTATTCTTTCATGGTCTTGATGGCCAGAGGCCCCAACAGTCTCACTGGATCAAAATCAAGGTGCCGGCTGGGTTGTGTCCCCTCTCTGGATGGAGAAGGCTCTGGGGAGAATCTCTCCCGCCTTCCCAGTGGGAGCTGCCATCTAAGGCTTGTGTCTCTGTCAGTCCAGCTGCTGCCTCTGTGGACACATTGCTGTCCCCTGTTCTGTGCATCTGATCCCTTTCTGTCTGTCTTTTACAAGGACAATTGTGATTGCATTTAGAGCCTTCCCCCAAGTGATCCAGAATAATCTCCCCATCGCTAGATTCTTAATTTAATCACATCTATAGGAGCACTCACTCCTTTGAGGATTAGCACATGGCCATTTGGGGGGACCATTATTCTGATGACCTTACAGCCTGGTCTCCAACCTGCTATTGTCACATGACCACCCCCAAATGGGAGGCTGACATTGGGGGCATTTCTTCCCTGGGCCATGTAGGAGAAGTGGGCCTTATTCACCCAGACGGAGCCCATGTGGCTGGCCCTGAACCCCAGGGCCACACAGAGACCACTCTCTAATTTCCCACAGAGGAAGGAACTTGATTTTCTCTCTCTTAGGGTCTTTATCTAGTTTTAAAGAGAAGTGAAAATTTGCAAGAGTTTATGTAGGAAAAAAGTCTATTGAGAAGACTTTTTTGAAAACCTGCATGTGTGTGTGTGTGTGTGTGTGTGTGTAAGCAAAATACCTTTTGGATGGTTGACAAGAATATTCTAACATTCTCTTAGTCACCTACTATCTTTGAGCCTAGACTCACTCTCTCCGATCTTCATTTTTAAATTATCTAAGTATGGACAGCAAATTTCCCAGGAGCTTTATATTAAGAATTAAAAGAGCTATACAAACTTAGGCGCATGCAAACATATAAATATATGCCCATACACTGGCATATAGTAGTGACCCAGTATTCATTAATTTAAGCTGAGCCCATTCAGGTTTATGATCCAGAAAATAGCTTTGATTATGCCAGCCCGATTGAGGGAAATTAAGTATACTCAGTAAATATCCAGTCATGCTCTAACCACCGTGGTCTAACTGGACTTGATAATGCTCTACCAGAAGGTACAGACCGATCCTTTATGTTTTAAGTGTCTATCAGCTGAAAATATCCTCTTCTTGCTCTCCCCCGTAAATTAATAAATTAATTACCTTATCACATGTTAATTATGTCCCAATTCTTTGTCAGATTTGCATGACCGTTGTTTTCAACAAAACTATCTGAGGAAAGATCTTGTTGACGTTTGTTGTAATAAACCGTCTCACATATCATTACAAAAGCTCACACGTGACAAGTGCTCTTTTCCGTGTATAATTTCATAGGAACTATTTTCTGCAGTAAGCTTGGGGGAGCTCCCATTCACCTTGGTGTCCCCAGTGCCAGGTACCCTGCAGATTGTCAGCAAATACTTTTTTGAACCAAACTGAAGAGATGGAGTGTGGAAAGAAACCCGCGTCATTACCCCTGGTTAGTGGTTATTTGTGCCCCACTCCCCCAAATTCGTTGGAGCCACCCCAGTGTGAGTAAGGCTCCAGCGGTAAGGCTGTCTCCAGTGACTTCGTGCTGTCTTCCACAGGTCCTCAAATTCCCAACCATTGTTCAAATATAGGCTCGTGGAATCTTCCTTTCTGTCACGAATTGAGACGATGTCAGGATTATTTCTGTTTCTTTGTTCCCAGGGAAGTGGGTAGGTTGCATGCTAGAAGTATCCCCTCTCAGGCCATTGTGTTCTCTCTGCTGCAATGTTTAACCCGTCAGAGCAGTGAAATTTCTCCTGTTCCCACCAGCCCTGAGAAATCATTTATTTGCACTGGAAGACTCTGAATACACGTGGGAAAATGTCAGCTGATATTTTATGATTTGGGGATTAGACGGCCCTTCTTCACCTTTTATAAAAAAATTTTTTATTTGTGCTATTGTTTAAAGCTTGAAGTTATGATTTAAAATGCCCATGGAAGGACCCTTAATAATTCATTGACTTACCTTAGTCAAAGAGAAAAATCCTTTGTGTGCTGGGCACTCGAGATAAAATTCCTCTCAGACCCTTCCTGTAGCTTTGAGGTTATAATTACGGGTATTATTGTGAACTCTAAATAAGAACTTGGGAAATAAATATTTTAAAAGTGCTAATTTCTGGGAGGGAGGCATCTATATTTCTGTGTACGCAACAGTACAGACAGCTAGATCTTTAGCCTTAATGGTTTAGTTGCATCTGGGTGATTATTTTCATTCCCACTTATTACTGTGTGTTAGGCTCCCTGTGTATGAGTACAGATTGCCCTTTCTTGCACTGTATTTAGAAATCTCTGTATTACCCTTGGGCATTTGTTCATTAATAGGGGGTGGGGAAAGGAAAAGCTTGTAATAATGGGCTTTACATATTAAACCATGTGCATCCGCATTCCACCCAAATGAAAAATCTGGTTTGTGTTACTGCCCTCTGGTGGCCGTAGGTCTTTGCTGCAGTGATAGGGAGGTGCGTCCCTGGGTGGGGTTGGGCCTGCCGTGGCGGAGGCCACAAGCAGTGCAGACCCCACATCAGTCTTTTATTCACAGGCACTATTTTCCATTCAAGTCCATCAAAAGCACCCTAGGATTCCACATACTGGCCAGACTGATGAGAGAAGAAAGCGTTCTTGTGAGGACCAAGGAGACATTTTCATTTTAGTAGGAGCACAGGTATGAAATAACGCTGGCTGACATGGTAGCTTCTGAATGAGTGAATTCAAATGTCTGCATGGACTACAGGCTTGGAACTCTTGTAGTGTACAAGACACAACCTACCCACTTCCCTGGGCACAAAGAAACAGAAATAATGGGTGTTTCCAGATGAATCTTTAAAATCTTAATTTGTATATGCTTATTTTAATACATATTAGGAAAACTACAGCGAGTGAGTAGAGCTCACAGTTCTATAAACTTCATGGCTTAGGTGAAGACTGGGAAATGGCAACTACACACACAGCTGTCTCCTCTGTAGGGTGCATCTTCTGCTAGTCTGTAAAGATGTGGCAAAAGCCCCTGGAGCCACATGGGTGCCTTGGGCAGCAGCAGCTCTGTAACTCTGTGGGACCTTGGACTGTTAACCTCTCTAAGCCCAGGTTTCCTGATTTGTTAAATAAGATCATAGTGGCTACTCCTTAGGGAGTCACAGTGCCCAACCCATTGTCTGTGAGCCACATATGGATGACGTGAGGACTTTTTTGCTTACCTGTGATGGCAGAAATCACAGTTTATACACAGATCTTTGTTATTTTTTTACTCCTCAGCTTTCATCAGTGTTTGTGTATTTAGCGTGGCCTCTTCTTCGAGGTGGCCCAGAGAAGCCATGTGGACCCCCCATTGCGTGCGTGTAAAGTGTGTGTCCCAGAGTGAGTGCTCCATCAAGGCCGGGGTCTTCCTTTTCATCTCCGCACACCCCAGGACCCTTCTCAGGACCCACCCCCTCTGTGTTCTCGTCACACTTGGCTTGCCACCCTCATCTCCTGCCACTCATCATCAGGGTTTGCACGGTTCTTCCCTGGTTTTGCAAGACTCCATGTGGTGGGGACTTTGCAGGAAGCATGCACCCTGGGATCGTTCATCAGGTGAATTAAACTCAAGTGCACAGGAACTGTAAGTGGCATGTTCTCATCCTCACACATGCACCTTTCATCCGTAACATTAGGACAGGACCTATACATTTTCTCATCTCCCTGATTCATGTGATCTGATAGAGGAACCATCTAGTCTGTTCAGAACTAGACAACCGCCCATTAGCTGCAAGCAGGGAGGGGGAAAAGGCCAAGTGCCTAGGCACCTACCACCTTTCACTTTGCTAACAAATACACAGGGCGTCTCATAGGGTCTCTCTCTAAACATACAGACACATACACACATATAATCGTCAATTTCCATGGACAAGAAAGGGGAGGAAGTGGAAACAGTTTAAACCCAGCATTTCGGCTAGGATAAGGGTCTATTTTGGAGACAAGAAAAGGGCCTTTGTTGTTCAGGCAGGTGAATTTATAAGCCTTGCCCTGGTTTAGCCTACATAGAATGGCCTTCCGAATGACAGGATCAGAGAAACTACAGGGGGGAGGGGACGCAGGAACGCTTTCATTTTAGGGACAGGAGAGGGAGCAGGACTTGTTTCCTGCAGAGGCAGCGTCTGCCTTTTAAACTCGCATCCATGCTCCGCGTGGCTCCGCGTCCCCCCGACCCCTGCGGCGGAGCCTCCCGGCCGCTCCCACCCGGCCCCGGGACACCCGCCCGCGTCCCCGCCACCACCGAGGCGATGCTCATTTAAGGCTTCCAGAGATCAGAGCTTTCATGTCCGCCGCGAAAGCCGGGGAGCCTGGAGCACCTCGGGAGCGGAGATGAAAGGACGTTTGTGTTTGTGCATGTGTGTCTGGAGCTAAAAGGACAGGGAAAGAAAGAAAATAGATGTTAGCGCTTTGCACCGACTTCAAAATGTGCCTGACTCCCTCTGGCGGGGCCATTTGCCCGCAGCGCGCCGCCCCTACCCTGGCGGACACCCCCTCCCCAACCCCAGTGCACCCCGGTCACGTGACGCGCGCTCTGCCAGCCGGGCAGCCTTCCCGTTACCATGGCAGCCGGCGAGCGAGCGGCCCATTGGCTGTGGCGGGGAGGCGGTGCGGGGTCGCGTGCCCAGCGCCGGGGCGGGCGGGGTCGCGATCCTTGCTCTCCAGTGGGAAGCGTGCGAGGGCCGAGCTTGCGGTAAAAATGGGCGTGCACGCCCTTCACTTTGAGCCCATCTGAGCTTGCCCAGTGACCCTTTGCACCTGCCCACCGCTGTCAGCAGGGGAGCGGCCCCGGATGGGGCCGGCAGGCCGGCCCACCTTGACCATGCCCTGCCACGCCAAACAAAAAGAGGACGCGTTTATGGCAAAATCTACACCGGCACCTGGTTGTTCTGTAAATCATCTTCTCCTTATTGGGGTCCCCTCTGAATTTACTGCGAGATTAGAATCATTGTCTGGCCGCAGAGCTGCAGGTGACTCCTATACTGACCCAGTGTTCTGGGAAGTCGGTGATCCTGATCTTGCACCTGACCAGACAGGTGTGGAGAAAGACGGGGAACTACAGCTGCCTCCCTCGGGCTCCCTTCCGCTGGGCGTTCGGGATCCTGGCTGTTGAGTGAGGGGGGCGTCTCTGTATCAGACACGTCCAAAGCCACCAGTCCCCAGAACTGGGGCATGAGTCCGAGTTTGGCAGTGTGGTGACCTGGCCCCTTTGGGCCAACCCAGGAGTGCATTCTGCTTCTCACAGTAAACTTGGGATGCTGTTACTCTCATCCCTGCCCTACCCGGACCAGCAGATGCTCCTGAGGACGCAGGAAATGAGGGAGCCCAGGCTGTGCTCACCTCTTCTCTGCTTCTAAGCTTTGTGCGTTCTCCGTACACTGGGGCACTTGTCCGGCAGCTCCCTCCTGGACTTCACACCCTCACTGACCCATAAATGGAGAATGTGCCTGACCATGACAGTTCAGTCCTCTCGTTTTTTCCCAATCTTTTAATCTTGCCACTTTTACATCTTATAGGAATATGTCATTAGTGTTTAATTTGTCAAGATCGGGGCTAATGGTTGAGGAATTTTTGTGGTTCCTTCTGGTGGCAGAAACCCATTTGCAAACACAAAAGCTTTTTACAACATAGCAAGATTTGGTAAGAAAGAAAAATAGTGTGGGGAAAGAAAAGGATCTGGTTCGGGGGGATATTCTTATGCCAAAGACACTTGGTTGAATTAAACACTAATAATGTTATTTTTACATATATTCACAAAAAGGGTACTGTGTGGTTTCAGGAATCCACAGAGTGTAACATCTTAATTGCTTGTGATAGGAAAATGGGGTTTTTTCCCGTCATACTTTTTAAAATTTTCATTTCTGTCTGGCTTCTTTGCAAAGTCATCAGTGAAAATGGCTCTATGATTATTTTTCCCCCTTGTATTACAGACCAATCTCAACACCTAATGTAAGTAAGGTGGAGGAGACACTAGCGGGCAAGCAGATAAGCAAAACAGTCCTCAAATAATCCACCTGTGTCCCATGGGCCACGGGGTGAACACCCCTGGCTGCAAATACATTTGGCAGCAAAATGGAAATTAATGTCTTTTTAAAGATAGGCTTAGAAATTCCAATCCAGTGAGTGGTTTCCTTTCTCTGGTAGCAGAGCTGAGTCTTACCTGGCTGCTAGGCCACCATTCACAGGTATAGCCAAGGAATAGGGTACCGAAGGCCAGAACAAGACCAGTCAGTACCCATGATATAATTACAGCTTTCACAATTTAAATCACCTACGTTCAAGGGTAAATTTACAAACCCTTTGTGAGACATGTGCACTGTCAACATGGGGTCGCTGCCCTTGGTACACCAGTAGTCCTATGACCTTATGTCACATTTAAGGCATGTCCAGAAAGACTGTCTGCTTTCAGGCCACAGAGAGCACCATTCAGTCCAATATATGTTGATTCACATTCGAGTAGATTGCTTTCTGCTCCTGGAAGTTGGTCAGCGTTTCTGGTTATTATAATGAATACCGTTAAGTTTTCCTTGATAACATCATCTGGTTCGTGATTTTCCATCTCGGGCCTCCTACTCCCCTTCTCCCAGTAGCCAGCTCCTCCCCAGGTCTCCCTCAGCCATCCCGGGGCTCACTGCAGCCTCCACTCAACTCGCCCGGGTGCAGCCATCTGCAGAAAAACATTATCAGAGCGTGATTAGTATGCAGCAAGGTGCCCTGCTTTCTGCTAAATCATTTTGTAAAGTGGTCCTCACCAATGCACACGTTCTTTGTTATGACAGCGGGGTTTCATGTTTCTGACGCCAGACTAATAAAACTCAGAAGTCGATAGATAAATTAGGTGGCCCAGGGACCCATGGGTTAGGGGAGCTGATAAAAGATAAGAGAAGTGAACGTAAGGGTTGATCAAAGAGCAACCCAAGAAAAAAAAATATCCCTAGGTGGGAGAAGAGGCAGATCAGGGACAAGAAGCAAATGGGAGCCACTGTGGCACGTTGTGTGTGTAAAGGGGCCTGGGGAGAGGAGAGCAGGTGAGAGGTGGTCAAGTGCAATTGTGTTCTTTATGCCAAGTGATCTCACTTACCTATGAAATCTAAAGAGGTGAATGTTGTCAATAGGGAGAGTAGAAAGGTAGCTGACCTCTCTGCCCTCACCAGAGGCTGGGGCAGAGAGGGGCTGGGGAGCAATTGCTCACAGGGGTACAAGGTTCCAGACAGATACCAGGGATAGTTTTGAGGTCTGTTGCACAGCAGGGTAACAGTCAATAATGTATATCTCAAAATAACTGAGAGTACATTAAAAACGTCTCATTATGAAGAACAGTAGGTAAGTAAGGTGATGGATATGTTAATTCGCTTAATTTAATCATTCCACGTTGTATACATGTATCAAAACATCACATTGGACCCCATAAATGTATACAGTTGCGATTTGTCAACTCAAATAATAATGAAAAAAATTAAAGGGAAAAAAAAAAAAGGACTGTGTTTGGGTGGAAACCAAGAACTGAATATTTTAGAATTGCACAAAGACTGGGAAGAAGTCACACAGACAAAAATTCTCCAAGCTGCATGTGTCAGCTGGGTCTGCTGAATTCATAGCATTAAACATGTTTGGTTAGTAATCGGCTGTGCACCAGCAAAGCGAAATCACCAATGTTTTTGTTCTTAAGTTCTGTTCTCCCATGTTAGAGATTTTAGGCTCCCCTCCTCCCTCCCTTACTGGTCTTGAGCCACAATTCAGACTTTAGGCTTCAGGATCTCTGTAAACTAAAAACATTACTGACGCCCGAGTTTGTTAAAACTTCTGTCCATTATTTATCATACCAGAAATTAAACCTGAGAACATATGCATTCCACCAGCCTTTAGAGTTTAGAGGGATGACATCCTCACGCTTCATAGAGCTTCCAGAAAATTCACCTGCACTCGTGAGAAAGTAAGAGTGGCCAGGGAAATATATCTTAGTGTGATTATGAGAATAGCTGTGGGCCCTGGAAAATTGTGGGGGTTCCCAGGGGCCCTGAGCCACACTGAACTGTTGATCTTGAAGATACAGGTTATCCCACCATGTTGATCTGAGTCACCAAAGCTGAGGGCATTGAATCACCCAGGACAGAGCTGCGAGAGCTTCTTGGGAATGGCCTCCAAGCCCAGCGTAGTTCCTGACCTTGAGCCCTGGAGAGGGGAAGCAGTGTTAACTATTACTGAGCTCACACAGCCTGGATGTCACCAAGGTCATAACCTAGCGGTTCTGCCCGCCAGGCTCCCCTACAACCCAATTCAGTGTTTAGGGCACAGGCTCACATGAAATCACAGCTTGATTCCAATCCCAGCTGTGCTGCTCTGTGGCTTTGAGTACATTCCTTAACTTCTCTGGGCTCAACTTTCTTATATATAAAAACACCTGCTACATAGGCTTGCTGGTCAGTTAAATGAGATAATATATGGAAAGGGGCTGGCATCTTACATAAGCATTATACACAGACAACACGTATGCGTGTGCATGCACACACACACATACAGGCACACACTTCTTTTATCTTCACAACTAACTCTTCAAGGAGCACGTCTGTAAAATCGTATCAGTGTCTACTCCCAGAAATGATTACTAGCTGCTCTCCATCTCCTAGTCTCAATTGTTCCTTTTCCAGCAACCTTCAGGCTGGCTCAGCAAGATTGCAGAGCGAGGGGATTCCAGGCCTCGCGGTGAAAACTCTGTCTGCCTTCCCAGCAGGCTGAAGGCAGAGCTAAAACCGGGTATAATTAGCTTACATGTCAGACCCAACAGTCCCTGCTGTATGTCACGCAGGAGTGATCAGTGTTTTCAAGGTGGTATGAAACCTCATAATGAGCCAACGAATAGTATTATTACAGTTGAATAAGCTGAAGCATGATTTATGATGATTAAAATTTGTTTCTAGCATATGTTTTTCTTTTTCTTTTTTTTTTTTCCTTCCCCCAATGTGGAATGTATGCTTCTGTGGCACCATCCATTTGCAAATTGCATTCCCAAGCCACTCTCGAATTATCTACTAATCAGTTCTAAGGAGGGCTTGGTGATGGTAGGTGACCCATTTCTCTTTATTTGACAAATGTAACACTTTGTTCATTGTGTGTGTGTGTGGGGGGTTCCCTGGTGGCCCTCACGTGAAAGCCAGTAGATTTCCACTGCAAAATTTTCGATATTATTAAAACACTATACATGACTTTGAAGACTTCACAAGCAAGCAAGTCACGAAACAATTAACAACAAAAGACAGAATTTTTTAAATACTATCCTATAAATAACTATAGTTTTTTTATATCTAGACAAATGAGGAAATCTGCACTCTATGGTCTCAGCTATCTCAGATCCTATTTAGACATATGTGGGTATCAATAATGAATGAATAAATTGATTCATCCTCAGTCTTGCTGAGTGCCTCTCTGGGAGATACCGCTTGTGGCTTGTTTACCCAAAGATCACTTTGAAGATAGAACATTCTATAGTCTCAAATAGCAGCATCTTGCCAGAACTTAAATGCGATCATTACTGTGTCTCTCTGAGCTACAAGATCGGAGCTTCTTCCCCTTACCCAGGGGGGAGCATGTGTCACCTGAGAGATGCTAGCTCTGGGGGCAGAGGTGCGCATTCTCAGACTGCCCCTCACACCTGCAGCCCTGCAATGGAGGCAGATGCCTCCCCCGTGCTGGCCTTTCTTCCCTTCTGGGCCGTGATCTCAGCCACCCACCTCTAATGTCAGGCTGTAGAATGGTGGTGGGTTCACCCCACCCTCATGCACACAAAGCCAGCCGTATCTAAGGGCCCGGTAGGAGTGTGCCGTGTTAAATGAGTCATTTAGTAGTTGGATGGGCCACCTGCCTGCCAGGGTTCTAAGCGAATCTAGAACTTGATCTCAGGTTTGAGTGCCAGGGACAGCTCAGGTCATCAGCACGGTGTCCGTTACACACCTGACAGGTCTGCTCTCGGGCCTGCAAGTAACTGCCGTGGACACATCGGCTTTTCCTTAGCATACAGCTGCCTGCTGGAGCACAACAAGCTTCCCTAATCATAGTGGCTTAAATAAAAATGATTATTTCTTGTGAGTGTGTGGGTAGGCTGGAGTGTTCTGTTGATTTCACGCGGGCTCATTCATGTCACTGCATTTGGTTGCTGGGTCACCTGAAGGCTGGGCTTCTTTGGGACATCCAGGTCGTCTACCCCTTTCTCTCTATGTGGTCTTTCCTCCTCGAGGGGGTGAGCCCGGGTTGGGCTGGCTACTGCGATGGCCGCAGCATGCTTATCAGGCCTCTGCCTCCTTTGCCAGTGTCCCTGGGGTGAAGCAAGCCACGTGACCAAGCCCAGTGTTAGTGGGGAGGGGACTGACTGCCCCTCCCCATGTGGATGCCAGGGGGCATGTAACTATCCCCCACCTCAGCCTCAGATCCCTGGACGGTTAGGTGGGAACAGATAACTAACTAATGCATGCGGGCCCGCCAGATACCAAGACACATTCCTGTGTCAGATCTAGTTTTAAGCAAGTGTGTGGTTGTGGGCTTCATTTTCCTCATGGGTAGGGGAGAGAGTCTTGGACCAAGAGATCTAAGGGCCCACCTGTCAACACACCTACCCCCCCCCATGTGCACACACAGCTACATACACATACAACCACACACACATCTACACACCCCCCACATGTACCCATACACACACATCCACGCACACAAACCTATGCTCACATACACACATACAACCCATATACACCCTCCCCATACCCCTGTTTTTATCTCCCACACAATGTGGAGATCCAAAATGATTGGAAGTATCTTGAAAGTGGTAAAGAATTATACAAATATAATATATTATTACAAGTAATATTCACGAAGAATTTCAGTAAATGTATTTTCAAAAAAACTCGTGATAAGATTGTAAACCTATCTATTAAAATAGCACACAATTAAAAATAATGCCATTATAAAAAGTGCCGTATTCCATTTCTTTTATGGTGTTTCCGGTTCACTCTAAAAAAGTTCAGCAAATCCAGGTATGTTTGTGTGAAATTAAGCATAATAAGGGGATACTGAAAGGTGACGTCTACCATGTGGCCTTTATTGAAAATGAAGGCATGTCCGCTGACTCAAGTGTTTATTTACTCTAACCATTTGACAAGCTACAGAGTCATAATTCAACTGTTCTCTGCTGCCTCCCTGGTGTTTTGTTAATTGCTTGGTTCATTATGTTCTGTTTGTGTCTATGTGTGTGAGGGCAGCTCAAAGGGACCTCTCTCTCAGAGTTCCAAAATCACAAATTTCTTACTGGTACCTGGACATCCTGGACCCTTTCCCTCCTATGTGGCTTGCAGTCCTGTCCTCAGTAAATGTAGTTTTGTCCACACCCATCCCTTTGCCTATTCTTTGAAAACTAGTCCTATGAAGATGAGACTAACGATGCAGATCCGCCCTGTCCTGTGTGTGGAGGACTGCACCCAGGGTAAACGCCATAGTCCTTCTCATGGCTTATAAGGCCGTGGCCCATGTGGCTGCTGGTTCTCTGCTCTCTGGCCCTCACCTGAGAGGATTCACAGTGCTCCAGCCTAAGGGAATCACATGCTGTGGGGAAATCAGCTAAGACCACCAGATGAAAACAAGCAAAGATTCTTGGTTCAGAGCTTGCTGTGGCCAGGGAGTCAACTACCACTTGCATTTGGCACACAACTCAGGGCAGACAGAGTGAAAAAGTGGGACAGTTAAAAAGTGGGAAGGCTTCAAGTGTGCCCTGATTGGAGGCTGTTGGCTCGGGGAAGTCGCGGGTGGGCACCGAACGGGGCATCTTACGGGATGGCTTGTGGTGTGTATCTGGCTTTCCTTGGTTAGTCCCAAGTTGGAAGTCAGTGCAAAGATTGGGGAAGCTGTCCACTGTTAATCAAGTCCTGGCCACATGGGACTGAGTCCTCCAGGCTTCCTGGACTGGTTGTTGGAGATAGTAGCGGGCTTCCTGGGCCACGTGCCGTGGGTGGCAGGTCAGAGTTTGGGCCATTGTCCATTTGTTTGTTGGGTTTCTCACCGTTCTCCAATCTGAAGGTACTAGCCTGCTGTCCCTTGGTCCCTGTCCTCTGAGACCCCTCTCCAGACTTCCTTATTCTGCATTAAGCCCCCTGCAGTGTGTTTTCATAGCACCTGCATTTCAGTCATAAAACTTGCCACCCTTTATTTTAATCAGAGTTGTTTAGTTTCCCCTTTTGCTCCAAAAACTCCTTGAGGGGAGGAGTTCTGTCCTCATCACCGCATCTCCAGTCCATGGCTGGTCTTTGCCCTCTGTGGGGTCAGCACATGATACATATTTGATGAATGAACAAATGAATAATGCAGTTGGTCTCTGCTACTGGAAGAACTCCCACAGAAGGTGAGTTTATCCTTAGATGTATGTGGGACTGATGAATTCAAACCCACAGTTGAGAGTTTGCTTGTCAATCACGAGCTCTACAGACAGAGCAGCAGAATAATTATGTGTCAGTGTTTACTTAGCCCTTTCTTTTGTAGTGCTAGTAAATTGCCTTGTATTTGAGTATGTGCGAGGGTCCTCTTCCCAGGAGATTTTTTGTTTTTTTGAGGCCTGTACCAGTAGCACAACCCAATGCCTGTTTCCCAACTTACATCCATGGATAACTGGCTTCTCTTTAATAGAAGCTCGTATTACCAAGGCATCTAAAATATTTATTTTCTTACTCGCTAAAGCTCTGCAGTCACATGTTACTGGATAGAGGGGTAGGTTGGCAGCATTGTGGACCAAAATGTAGTTGGGACTGAGGAGGTGCTGTTGGGGAGAAGGCTTGCTGAGGGCAAGGCGCATGGGCGTTCAGAATGATCACGGAGACCAGCCTGGTGGGAGACAAGGAAATGACCACCCGTCACTCACCCTATCTGCAAAAGCCTGCCAGCTGGGTACTTTGGTTCTTGGATTTCTGTGTCTGAGGAGGATAAAACATTCAGAGAACACCAGCCCTGTGTAGAGCACCAGCCTGAGTAAACGGAATAAAAAGGGTGCCTACAAAATCTGAATAATCACATGCAATACAGCTATTCATTCTACAGCGTGATTAGATAATGCAAATTATACATGATAATCATAAATTAAAACAATTACAAATAAAACAGAATACATTCATTGTTTAAATTGCTGAAGTTTATATTTAGAAATTGCCGTCGGTAGCATCAACATTTATCCTGCCAGCGGATTCACCTTTGCTGTCAGGAGTCGCGAGGCGGCCATTTCAAATGGGTTTAATAACAGTGTGTGCTTCTCATGCAATGAACTGGTTTTCTGCTCCGCTGTGCTCTTCCCGGTTCTCTGGTTTCATCATCCTAGGCCTTTGTACGTACTGTTCCCTTTGCCTAGAATATCTTTTCCTTTTTTACTCATCCTTCAGGGTTTAATTAAAGCCCTGGCTCTTCTGTGAGGCCGCCCGACCCCCTCGGTGTCGCTGTCTCCTCTGCTACCACGCAGCTTCCTGTGCACGGCTGATGTGCGTCCGTGACCTTGCAGCACGCCTTGAATCCAGGTCTCTCCCCGCTCCTGCGGGCCACTCCTGCCACCCCTGAAAGACGAGGAGACCCTGCCTGAGTCTCTTTTGTGAACTCCCTGCACCCAGTGCTTAGCACAGGGCCTGACTCCACCTGGCAAGTAGGAAATGTTTATTTAATGAAAGAGGACGCCCGGTTTAGTTCTGAGAGAACTGCCGTCCCCGTGGCAGCTTGTTGGGTCCCTCTGCCTGGCTGTCTTTAATGTCTGTGACAGGTCACACCTGAGTTCTCCATGTGAGGCTCGTGGCAGCTAGAATGTTAGCACCTCGTGGGACCCAGGGGACTTTCCCCATGACCCCTCATGTTCCAGGCACACATTCCAGAGAAGGCACCTCAGGGAGCTCACAGGTCCCTTTCCAGCCGCCAGTGAAGCTTCTGACTTTGTTAACCCAGGAGAAAGGACGGACTCTGCAGAGTCAGGAGGCCTTGGTCTGTATTTCAATCTTTCCCCTCACGAGCTGGGCCATTTGGGGCCCTCCCCACTTCCGTGTCAAATCATTAGCTACAAACCAGTGGCCCATGAGAGCAGCTGGGCTACAGTCTTCTTTTCCTCTTTTGAGAGTTTGAATTTTAATGCCTTTTGAAAAGGTATCTATTTTGGCCCCTACTGTTCCCCACAGATCCAGGTATGAAATCTCTGAAGACATTGTGGTTTCTTACTCACAGTGCTTCTCAGTTTGGACTGGCCACGTGTCCAGTCTTCTGTAGCCACGTGCAGCCAGTGGTTCCAGTGTTGGGCAGCACCATTCTGGATCTTTCTCCCATAGCTTATTTATGGTGCTTGCTGGCTGCTGAGGGCACTTGGAGCTGAAGCCTGTGGATGAGAAGGCCATACGAAGCCTTTTCTACTCTGACATCCACTGAGTCTGTTGTTAGGGGCATTTCTAAGTGAGTCCAGACTCACCAAGTAGCTTCACTGGGTTAAAACTCACGTATCTATAGCCGTGATGTTTGAAGCAGAACCAGACAGTGACTCTCCACTGTTCAGAGTCAGGTTTGCTGGACGCTGGGCTGCGTGGGTGTGGAGCTCATTCACCCTTTGTCTCTGGCCTGGACACTGTGGCTTGTAGCCCAGGCAGGAGGCACCTACGGCAGCTGCACCCCGCAGACTCCCCCGAGGCCTCCGCCTCTTCCATTTCTAAGGACCATTCCAGACTGTCATAGCCATTTGCCATCATTGGCCTGGTGTGGAAGAGATAAGTGGTGAGTCTGGAGCAGCCAGAGGCCTCCTCTCTGCCCTGCCCTGCCTGTTGCCTCCCTTTAGGTGATAAAGACTAGTCTTTCTTTTTAATTCTCTACAGCTATTTAGAATTACCTGGAAAGAAGCCCTCATTTAGCTGCCCGAGCTAGAGAAGGCTTGAGTCAGGAGATATCCTGCCAGAGATGACTAGAGATGCTTCTTTGGAAGCCTGCTCCTCAGGGGCGGCCCCTGTGTCTAGGCTCGTCTGCTCCAAGGGAAATGGGTTCCTCTTCCCCTTGTTTGCGCTCATCTTCACCAAAAGGCATCGTGTAAGGAATGGTGATGTTTTCCTTTTCTAAAAGTGACTTGTATTTGCATAGACGATCTCTAAAGAGTGAACAGTTTCTGTGAAAGTCTGATCCTTATAAAAACAGCCTTACAGGGAAGGGTGCTGGGTGATTAGACTATCTCCACATGCAGACAGAGCAGCCGTAGGGGTCCTGCAGTCAGGGTTCAGAGATTGTCACACACAGGGGGATGAACATACAGCAACTTTGACGTACACACAAGTCACCTGGGGATCTTGTTAAAATGCAGATTCGGGTTCAGCGGGCTTGGGACGGGGCCTGGGTTGGCGTTCCTAATAAGCTCCCAGGAGAGGCCCAAGTTTCAGGCCACGAGGAACTTCTCTGGACCCTGGCAATCCGGCAGTCACGTTTAATGAGAAAAGAACCTGCTTGTGTAGTTGTCAACCAAGTGGAGAGAGAGTTGAGGACCCAACTGACTTATACATGGAAAATTCCAGCTTTCATGGTCATGAGCCGAATTGCTAAGATTTCTAAATAAAGGAGAAAATGCTGGAGTTTGGAGAAGAAAAAAGCGAGCCGTATACAGCATCTTCCTACTTCCTGATCCATCTCCAGGATTTGGGTGGTTTTCTTTATTGGTGCTGAGGAAAAGTTCTGTCCTAGTTTGGCAAGATAGCTCTTGTACACGGGATTTTTTTTCTACATCCTAAAATTGTTGTTACATATATGTATAATAAAAACCTATGGATAAGAAGACATTAAAATAACATACAGGGTGGCTGTAAAGTTCATGAGCAATTTAAAATGGCGCGCACTTTAAAATCGCACGCGAACTTTAGGGGCACCCTGTATAAGTGTTCGCCCCGTGAAACGTGGATTTGTGAGTATGGAAAAGAGAAAGTCTAGTGTTTAGAGTGAGTTCCCCGTCGTGCTTTGGGACTGCAAGTTCAGCCTGGGGCAGCCTGGTGGGAGCTGGGGGAAGGGGAGGGAGCGCGGAACAGGGCCACGGCTCCCGTGCAGCTTACAGCGCGCTGCTTTAATGTTGGTGACAGAGTGATCCGAGGAGCTGGCTTCTCAATGTGTGGAAGATTGCAGCTGCAATTTGCTGGTTAGTCTCTGTTCTTTTAACGCTTTCCTGAAGTGCCATTTTGTCTCAGTAAAATGCTCCCTAAAAATACTCAAATATTTTTAGTTGTAGAGTACAAATCAGATCGAGCTGCACATTTCCCTGGTGAGCAAAAGTGATGAGTTTGTGTTCATTAACTCGAGGCCATCTGGTGCAGACACGCTGCCGTCTGTGAATCAAACGTGCATCAAACTCCAGGGATCAGAAGCGCGCCAGAGCCAGTGTTTTGGAGAGTCAACAACAACCAGGGGGAGAGAGAGGGGCCTCGACTATCTTTTTTTCTTTTCTTTTTAAAAATCGCCCCGCCTCACAGTCTATCAGAGCCTCCCATGAAGCTCAGCGGATGGGCCACTCGCTCTCCCTCCGTTGCCCATCTGAGCTGTCTTTGGTGTGCGCTTCTGCGGCTGAAGTCATTTTGCAAATTACCGTCTCCGTGTGGCTGGGGGACGAGGAGGAGAGAACACTCGGGCCCTTTCCCTGCATCTGTCTGTAACGTAGGCCAGAGCCACAGGCCTGCCTGTGCGCTCCCACTCTAACCACGAGACAAAGAGCTGGGGAAAGCCGTGCTCAGGCAGCTGACATGCTTGGGACATGCTCGGGACACGTGGGAGAGCTGCCTGCTGCAGAGAGGGTGCTTTTCGCAGACCTGCTAACAAGAAAGGCCAAGTGGCAGCAGCTAGCCCTCTGTTTAGAGTCTCATCAAAATATACATAAGTGAAATAAATTGCTGCTGGGTTAGCACCTGACCCCTCTGTGGGGTGCGGGGAGAAGGGCCCTGAGAGGATTGGGAGCCTTCTTTGAGCCTCCTCCCACCTCTGATTAGATACTCGGGGCTCCTGTTTCCATGTTATTGGTCAGTCTGCTGCAGGGCGGGGTAGCTGACTTTTTTGTGATGAGATACAACTTTTTAGGCAAGTGGGTCTCCTTAGGGCGCCTATCTTGTTTAGCAAAAGAAGAGAGTGTAGGTTAGGCTGCAGGTGGAGGGAACATGAAAATAAGGACACCCTCTGTCCGTCTCTGCACCCAGCTCTGCTGTGCTCTCGGGTGCCAAGCAGAGGGTGGGGCTCCGCTTGGAAAGTTCTTTTGAATCCCATACAGGACAATAATACATGTAAACAAATGCACAGCTGTTTTCCTATTTCTTAAAACATGTTGTAGGAAACTTTGTATTTTGAGAAATCCAAAGAAAAAAGATAAGCAAAGAACTTTAAAGGTGCTAATGACCTTCTCAGGAAAGGAAGGCAGTGCTGTGAAGACCGCTAAGATGAATTCCTTTTCTTTTTTCAGTGGTTTGACTTTTGAACGTGCACGTAATTCAGGGCACGGTGTGGCAGCCCGCCCTCGTTCCAACCTCCCGCCCGGCTGCCTAGACGGTTAATGTTTGCTAACATGGTAGTGCTGTCAAACAGCACTTTATTTTGTTTTATAATATGTGTCTTTGGTTAGCAGTATGGTTCGAATTTATTGTTTGGTTCTGTTGTTGTTTTGCTTTTAAAGCCTGAATGCGGGTTTTCTTGAGTCTGGGCGAGGTCATCTTGCAGAATGCAGAGAAGTGAGCCCACCGCGGGCCTTGTTAAGCCATTAGTTGAATTTTACTGCTCTTGGTTTGGACTTCATGTCTAAGTTGGTGGAATCCACATTGTTTGCAACTGTATCGTATCGTAAACAGTGTGAGGATGCACAGAATGAGAGAGAAACACAGGAGTTTTTTTTTTTTTTAGACAGAGCCTCAAGCTATCCCCCTGGGTACAGTGCCATGGCATCACAGCTCATAGTAACCTCCAACTCCTGGGCTCAAGCGAGTCTCCTGCTTCCGCCTCCCAAGTAGCTGGGACCACAGGCGCCCGCCACAACGCCCGGCCATTTTTTGGTTGCAGCCATCATGGTTGTTTGGCGGGCCAGGGGTGGGGATTCAAACCCGCCACCTTAGGTGTACGTGGCTGGAGCCTTAGCTGATTGAGCCACAGGCGCCGAGCCAACACAGGAGTTTTTAAGGAGCTTTCTGGAGTAACAGAATTTTGTTTTAATTTTTGATTATGCACCTGATGTATGTTTATTACAGAAAGCACAGATCAGCAAAAAAGAGAATAAAAAGTGCCTATACTAGTCACATTTTAAAACATATTTGTGTTAACATATATGCTGCTTTTCTCTGAGGGCGTGAATGCCTAGACAGTAGTATCCTAGTATATATACATTTTGTTTCAATATTTCTGATCAATATTTGGTGAACATCTTTCTATATCATTAGCTGTAATTTTACTGTATTATTTTCATCACTACCTAGTTTCCATTGAATGGACATACCACAATTTATTTAACTGATCCTGTGTTTTTTGATATTTGAGTTGCTTTCAATACCTCCCCATCATAAAGGCTCTGGTGATGAACATACTTGCAGCTGAATCTTTTTTTTTTTTTGGCTGGGGCTGGGTTAGAACCTGCCACCTCTGGTATATGGGGCCTGCACCCTACTCCTCGAGCCACAGGCACTGCCCTGCAGCTGAATCTTTTCCTATATCCACATTTAGCTTCCTAGAGTAAGTTCCCAGAAGAGTAATAGTTGCATATGTGGGCGTGCAGACTTCTATGACTCCTGACATGTGCGTGCCGTCACCATGAAGCACTTTCCTCACTGTGGCATTTCACACGCAGGGTGGTTACTGCTTACTGTGTCAGGGCAGGGCTGTGTACCTCCTTCGTCAAAACCTACAACACCAGCATATCCTCCCAGCCCCTCCAGTGCCCCCAGCCCCTGCCCAGCCTCATTCCTGGCACAGAGCAACTGGAGCTGCATGAAAGTGTTGGGTACTGGTGCATGTTTGCAGAGAGACAGTGGCCAGGGAGGGATGGCAAGAAGTCTGGAGAAAATCACCGTCAGAGACCCCGATGTTTCTCACGGTGGATGTGGGATCGGCCAACCTACCATCGTGTCTTTGCTTCTCAATTTCCTTATCAGAGCAAATGAGCTCATTAAAAGGATGATCTGTCTGAGGGCATTTCTCGATCTGGAGGTTTGTCAGTCAGGTGTAAGGAGCAGGGAAAGCCAGCTGACTGTGGTGGTGGGGAGACTGTGTCAGAGAGAATGCAACCGCCGTGAGGCTGGAGGAGTGGGCTTACCTAGCAGATGAATTTCTTCAGTACATCGATGACGAGGGAGGGGCCTGGACGGCTGTAGGATGCTTAGCTCTATGGGAGTCAGGCAGTCAGGGTGGCTCTTGGAAAGAGGCAGCATCTGAACGCCCTGGCTGGCTGGATCCCAGCTTCAGGCACCAGATGGGCACCCACAGAAGGCAGGTGACTGGGGTGAGGGGCTCCAGAGCAGATAGTAGGCAGAGGCCTATCCAGGCAGATGGCCTATGTCAGGGAGGCCCAGCAGCCAAGAGGCCAGGGTACAGAGTAGAATCTTGGAGACTCCTCGGAGACTTGGAGATGGTAAGTCATGATCTTGTTTCACAGGAATGGGGTCCTGGAGCCTCAGAAATGGGAAAACTGATACCCAGTTGTTGGAACTGGGATTTCAGAAAAGTTTGTCTACCAGGAGCCCAATATGAGGCCAGACCCTTTCTAGTACCACAGTTAGGATGGGACCTGCAATCCAGGTGTTGGAGCCATTGACCGGAAGCTTCTTAACTTCCCCGAGGAGCTGGGATCGAGCTGTCCTTGCATGAAGCGTGGAGGTGCAAAACTGGGGATCCTGGGTGTTCACTGCTACTAACTCTTTAGTTGGCAGCCTTGTTTCTTGGCTTTTGTCTGGAGCTTGGAGTACTCGGGATGACTTTTAAAACTGATCCCTGGGGGAATTTTTAAAAGTTTGTTTTCGTCTTTATATTGTAAAATAAAACAGAGAAAGTAACAGGCGATGCCTAGCTTAGTGATTTGGGGTAAGGCAGACTCCCTTGTTGCCACTCAACTTTGCCAGTCCCCTCGCCAGCCCCTCCATGTGCCCTGCCCTAATCATAGTCCCTGTCCTTCCCAGGTTTCATGGCAGTCACTTATGCACATTGCTTTATGGATTTGTCACCTAAGTGTGTGCTGGGGATCAAATGTTTGTGTCCCTCTCGAATTTATATCTTGAAATCCTCAAGGAGGAGGGTGTTTGGTAGAAGGTTAGGTCATGAGGGTGGGGACCCGCCTGAATAGGATTAGCGCCCTTATAAAGGAGACCTGAACAAGTCCCCTTTCCCTTTCTGCCATGTGAGGACAGAGGGAGAAAGCCCTGTCTATCACCCAGGCCCTCAGAAGACACTAAATCTACCTTGATACTGGACTTCCCCATCTTCAGAACCGTAATAAATATGTCTGTTGCATATAAGAGACCCAGTCATGGTATTTTGTTATTGAGTCTGAACAGAAAGAAACAGCATGTGTTCCTCACTGCAATTTTTTAGTCTTGCCCAGTTTTTAAAAATATGTCTTTGAGCCTCTCTTTGGACCTGCAGCCTCCCTGCCATCTCTTTCCTGTCCTTACAGTTTTCTCTGTGGGAGGCCTCTGATGGTTTTAACCTATAGACCCGTGGGCCTGAGTACTTCCGCTGCCATCCCCCCACCTTTTGGGTCTCCTACGCACTGGCAGCTCTATCCAGAGGCACGGCCAGACTCAAGTTCAATCTGTCTGGCAGAGGAGTGGTGCTTTCCATCAGGAAGCGCATCACATGACGTTTTTGCCCCTTTTTCACGTTAACAGCCAGTGATGCTCACTGCCTGGATCTGTTACTTCACTGAGGCACGCCTCACTTCGCTGCGAAATGGTGTGATTCTAGCTCTGTAATTTTGCTTTCATTTATTAGCCAGGAATGATTTTTTTTTTCCGAAGCCTCCATCCATTTTCCATCTGACCACTTAATAATACAGTTCTTACAGGAAAGGCAGAATAAATGTTTATTGCCTCCCTTTTATATTACCTACTTTTCAGGGTAAGGAATCGGGTTCCAGTCATCCTTAAGATATAACCAACTTGACCTTTGAAATAGTATCATGAACACGTAGATTTGCACAGATTTGGTGGGTTTCAGTCTGTTGTAATTATTGCTTATTGAAACTAACATTTTCCCATCTTTGGCCAATTGGAACCTCTTCACATTGGCTCCAGGCTCCTTCTGACATGACCTCAGGGGTTTTCATATCTTCTTTACTGTCTGTGGTGTGAAGATATCCAGGCTCGTGTTGTCTGTTTCCTACCCCAGACCTGGAATCAGCTCTTTCCCCAAGAAATCTGGTTTTGTTTTTTTTTTTTTTTTATTGTATTGGAAAAGATATTTCAAGACCACAATCTGGGCACCCTGGATGCATATTGCTCCTGGGTTAGTCATTGTTTCTAGTACACATATGTAATCTGTGTGTATGTGTGTGACATTACATACGTGGAGTTAAATATCATAAATATGCAAATATTTATGGTATTTACATAACTGTATCACATATGATATTTTCAGACTTAGATTTGGAACTGTATTGTTTTCACTTAACTACTTTTATATCACATTTGTGTCTCCTTTTTGCCAGGCAAGAGTCCTGGTTTTTAAAGACAGTATTATAATTAGAATAGCGTGTAATTATTACAGTGGTCTCAGAATAACAATAATAACAGCGTTACTGCCACCAGTGCTAATCACTGAAAACAATTAAACATCATTCCCTTCCTCCTCCTAACTTTGATGGTTGTGTTATGTCCGCATTATCAGATCATAGAGCTGATGCCTACTGTCTCTTGTTCCATCCAGTCTTCATTTCATCTTACTTCTACGGGTAGCTGTGTATTGAATACTCACTATCCTTATGGTAATGCCAGTTCAGTCATTTTGGTTGTCTGAGGCCAATTCTCTAGTAGATTCTGTAGTAAGTTTCCTCCCACAGAAACAATAGTTTCCAAACTGCTGCACCTTGACAGTTGTTTAATCTGTGTCCTTCATACTTGAAGTCAGTTTTGCTGGATATAAAACCCTTAGCACACACTTTTTTTTTAGGATCATAAATATGAATATCTTGAACCTCAAAAATATAAGAAAATAGTCCACTTTCTTGTGGCATACACAGTCTAACAAGTATGTGCGTGTACGTGCCGCCGTGTGCTCATGTTGGCAGCACTGTACAAGCAGCTCGGTAAGGTTTCATAACCTTAGTATATCCACGTCTCACAGTTGGTCCATGTCACCGTGTGGCAGTGTCTTGCTGAGTGTCAGTCATTACTGATGTTGCGTATTTCTGTGTGCTGTCACAAGAATGTCAGAGCTCGAGTGAGAGCAGTGAACAGACATTAAATATCTTGTTAAACTTGGCAAGAGTGGAAGTGAAATTAGGGAAAGGTTAGTCCAAGTTTATGGGGATACTGCCTTAAAGAAAATGGCGGTGTACAAATGGATTAAATGTTTTTCTGAGGGAAGAGAAAGTGTTACTGATCAAGAGAGGTCAAGGCAGGAAGAAAAGAGCAGAACTGATGAGAACATTGCAAACATTGGTGAAACTGTGCATCACAATTGTCGGCTGACTGTGAGAAGCATAGCAGATCAAGTAAAGATGGACAGAGAAACAGGAACATCTAAACTGAAAATCTTGGCATGAGAAAGGGGTGTGCAGAAATCGTCCTGAAGGGGCTCAGTGATGAACACAAAGCAAAGGGGAGTTGAACTTTGCCAAGACCTTTTGGAAAGGCAAGC